>JAVIWB010006893.1:0-131973 GCA_031893035.1 Dermolepida albohirtum | reverse complement strand
ACATTGAAACGTGTAAAATCGTATGTTAGAAATACAATTGGACAACAAAGATTTAGTAACTGTGCACTAATTGCAATCGAAAAGGAATTGGTTAAAACGATGACGAGGGATGAACGATTTTATAATGATGTAATTGATTATTTTGCTAACACAAAAAACCGGAGGATACCTTTGCTATACAAGAAGTAAATTCTATTAAATGTAGTTCTACGTGCAATGCCAATAAAGGAAATTCTCTGTATTTTAAAATATTTTCATTTTGCATGTAATTTTGAAATTTTGTTATTGGATTGTTGTTGATTTATATATATACATATGTATATATGTATATATTTGTTATATTATTAAATTTTATATTATAATAGGAATGTATTTATTTTTTATTTTTAAATCCTAGAAGATTGAGTTCTTATTTTCGATTAATGTTTTTAGAATTTGTTTGATTTTTTAGAATATTTATTTTCGTTTCACAAGGGTTTGCTTTGAAACTTCGTTTTCCCTTAAAAATCGAATGGGGCGCGATATAGGGCTCAGTTCACGTCTGGCAGCCCTGTTTGTACTGGAAGCCCTATATATATATATATATATAAATATATATAAACTGTTTTTATACATATGTAGTAGGTATATAGAGTTTATTAATCAATTGTAAACAATTTTGAATATTTATTATTCTATCTGCCTCACCATGTCAAATACTCACGAGCCGCCACTGGTTCTAACAGTTTATAGGAAGTTTTGTTATCATTTGTATTTGCAATTTACTGACCTAGGTTGTTGAAGTAGTATATACAATGGTTAAGAAAATTTTGGACAGATTAGCTGTTTCATTCTTATCATTCACTGTTATACTCTCATATTTTTTAGTCCGTATCATTTTAAGAATAAACGTAGCTCTTATTTTATTCCTTGTTTAATATTTTCATATAATCCAAGCCAAAGTTGTGTGTCAAAAAGTTTTTTTGTTGCCATATTTGTGTCCTTTAAGTCTTTCCCCCAAATGTTGTTAGGTTTGACCTATATACGAGGGAGCGTTTTTATATTCGCGGAATGAGCGGGTTGTAGAGGGGTGAGTAGGCGCATTGGGGGCGTGGCCTGTGCATCGACTCATGATTAGTATAAATACGAAGTTTCATTGTTATTAGACAGTTAGTCTTTGAGCTATCGTCAACCAAGTAACATAATCGGGAGTGAAAAGTGAAATATGGAAAAAATCGAATATCGTGCCGTTATAAAGTTCCTTACCAGGCAAGGAAAATCAGTCGCGACCATAATAAATGAGATGTCATTGGTTTACGGCGACTCTTGTCCAGGAAAAACCATGGTGTACAAGTGGCATAGTTTATTTCAACAAGGAAGGGAATCCCTTGAAGACGACCCGAGGCCGGGCAGGAGCATTGAGGTGACCACGCCAGCACTTATCCAAAAAGTTGAACAAATTGTACTCGAAGATGCTCGACTAAAGAAGAAACAACTCGCAGAAATGGTTGGAGTATCCGATACAACAATTTTTAAAATCCTACACGATCATCTCGGCATGTCTAAGGTCAGCGCAAGATGGGTGCCGAGAATGCTCACGCCGCCGCAAAAACAACAGCGCGTAGAGTGTTCGCGTGCATTTTTGGACCTCTGTAATGAAGACAAGGGTGGTGTATTGAGTGGAATTGTTACTGGAGACGAAACTTGGGTTCATCATTATGAACCTGAGTCCAAACAAGACTCCATGCAGTGGCATAAAAAAGGGCACGGCACCTCCCAAGAAATTTAAAGTGTCACAATCAGCTGGGAAACTCATGGCAACGGTATTTTGGGACTCGGAAGGAATATTGTTGATTGATTATAAAGATAAAGGTGTTTCTATAACCGGAGAATATTACGCTTCAATATTAGAGCGACTAAAAGAAGCCATTAAAGAGAAAAGACGGGGAAAATTGACAAAAGGTGTTCCGCTTTTGCACGACAACACGCCCGTCCACAAGAGCCGTGTTGCGTTAGCTGCCCTGCATAAGGTGGGCTTCGAAATTGTGAATCACCCACCCTACAGCCCAGACCTGGCCCCGAGTGATTATTACCTGTTTCCGAAAATGAAAAAAGAGCTGCGGGGTAAAAAATTTACTGCCGATGATAAAGTCAAGGAGGTAGTTTCGGCGTATTTTGCAGATAAAGAGAAATCATAATTTTTATGAGGGTATAAATAAATTAATTGAAAGATGTGAAAAATGTATCCGTCTTGCAAGTGAATATATTGAAAAAGAAAAATAATTTGGTTTTTTTATTTCCACCCCTTGTCCCCCATTCCGCGAATATATAAACGCTCCCTCGTATATATATAATGTGAGTTAAATGAAGAGCTTTTGCTTTGAATTTACTATACACAGAATTTAAACTATGGTTTTTTTTAACAAAGTGTTAAATTATGTTTTTGAGGTATGGTATTTAATTTTTCGGATAGTTGAGGTGTGTAAGGTATAAATATGTTTGTACGTATATTGGTGAATTGATAAGGTTATTGGTGTTTTTCTCCTTACTATTGTATAATGAGGGCATTCTTTCCTTTAAAATTTTGTTCACCAAACTAAAATTATTTAAAATATTGACTAAGCATTAAGGATTATGTATGAGTGTTGGTTACCAAAATCAAGCATAGGAATCTAACATGGTACCAAAAGTTTTTGACGATTGTTGCTCGACTTTACTGAGATGTAATGATAGCAATAGGAAAAGAAAATTATTGCAAATCAAATGATATTAGCAAGACTAAAATTGCAATTTTTATTTTAGAATACTCGTTTAAAGGTTGACGGTTTTTAAATATGACTAGCCTTGATTTTAAAATCATACGGCATTTGTCGAATTATTTTCTAATTAATTTGCGTAAGTCAGCCAATTTCTGTGTTACTGCTTATTCATTTGTCAGCAAAAATTCGTTGTTAAGACAAGAGTTTAAGTTTATTTTCAAAGCAATGAATACCAAGGGGAAAAGAGCTTTTTATGGTGAAAACCTTTTAGAGTGGCTCTAGTTTACGACAAGTTCGAAATCTGCCGTTCAATTTAATACAAAACCTACACCATCTGCAAGCACTATTCAGAATGTGGAAAATTTTTAAAGACATCCGATCTGTAGAATCGGAAAATAATGCTAGTAAGTAATAGCAATTATCTTTACCGAAAGAATAAAATGACCTAAATAAGAACCACATCACATGAAATAGACCACTAGTTGACGGCACAGAAGAAAGTCCAGTTTGAAGCAAACTTCTCTTGAATAAAAAATACAAATATTATTCGTACAAACCACAATATCATCAAGAAATTTTTGCTATTGATGAAAAACCTGCTGGAATTTTTAATAATAATAATATTGGACCATTCGAAATTAAACGAAACTTGAATGCAGAGTATTTAAAACTTTTATTAAAGAAGGCAGCATCCGCATTGGAAGAGGTCACAAGAGACGGACAGGAGATCTGATTTCAACAATGACCGCTGTCCCATATATTTTGTTTAAATGATAAAATTTATTCATTTCCACATCATTAGATTGGTAGAGGAGTTACTATAAATTGGCCAGCGAGATCGCCTAATTTGGCTCCTTGCGGTTTTTTCCTGCCCCGATACTTTACGAGTAATGTTTACAAAAAAACACCACCCAGATATCAATTCTCTGAAAGAAGCAATAGTTGCTGAATATATGTTAATTACAGACAGGCCATTGGCTAACGTCAGAAATAGTTTTCATAGCAAACTATTTATTATAATTGATCTTTTCTTTCTTTTGTTTTTAATAAAAATTATTTGAAGCCTTGATACTTAATATTTATTTATTGTATTTATTGTTTTAGCATAAAAATAATGGCAAAGAGTCAAATAATTTAATATACTCTTAATTGCCTATGTTTGACTTTGAGAGTGGACACTGTATACATGTACTTATAGGTTAAATTTTCATATAAAAGCTATTTCTCTATACAAGTGGTAATTGAATATCTGACTTCTGGTAGTTTATTATGTTCTCTAACTTTATGTGTAAGATGTTTTAGTCGCAACCATCCTCATTCAATATTAGAAGAAGATTTAGTCATGTCACGTGCGTCATTTTATGACAACCTATTCACTGCAACCGCAATGCATTTCTAGACTGTTTATCCAAAGGAAAAGTGTCTTGAAATTAAGTTATGTTGATTTACATACTTGTAAACCGTCTCTTAGAACAGAACTATAAGTTTATATTTACTAAATTAGAATAGCATAACCTGTTTAAGTTTAATAGTTTGATTGGCTTTATAAATAAGAAGGAAACTGGTTAATAATTATGTTATTTAAACTCACTCAATCTAGTAAACAAGTATGAATTGGCAGTAAGTTTGACCTGACTATTAGCACAATCTTTAGAAAAAATTTAGTATTATATAATTATTGTCATCTTTTTATTACGACAAATGAAATTTGATCATAATTCAGGCTGTTCTGATGTTTAATCTGAAAGTTACAGCGGTGTGAATAAAGTGTCTTAATTAAAAATCCTTGCATGCATAAATTACCAACTCAATGTGCAGTTCATTACAGAAGAGAATACTGAAATATTGATGAGGATACTCCTTGGAAAGCCACAGTCTATCACAATTTAAATAAGGTGATATGAGTACCACATGCGATTGGGATTAGTAGATTCATCATTATTATCAGCTCGAAATAAAACAATAATCTAAGTAGTGATTCTCCCCTCTCGAAGGAAACGGTGATGATTCCATTTGCATGAAATGAAATGATTTCCATTTTTTTGGATGCAAAAGACATTCTTCTCGTTGACTATCTTTCAAAAGGCCAAACTATCACGGGCAGTGAGACTTTTGGACAAATTAAAGCGAAACATTAATGAAAGGCGTCCTGGTTTAGCCAAGAAAGAATCATTTTCCACCAAAACAATGAACGGCCACACAGAAATGTTGTGGCTATGACAAAAATTAACGAATTAGGCTTCGATTTGTGGCCGCATCCGTCTTATTCGCAGGATTAGTCGCCTTTTTCTTTGCCTAAAATGAAGCTTGTTAGTTAAAAATTTTCAACAGACAACGATATTAAAGCTACCTTACATGTATGTACGTTTTAATAAACATGATAACTATGATTTTTGTCAAGGTGTAAAGACTTTGGATCATCCTTGGTCCAAATGTATCAAGGACGAGCGAGCTTACATTGAGAAATATACTCGATTTCAAACTGTGAAATTCATGCCGATGACTTTTCAACGCTGCTTCGTACATGTTACATTTAAACTGTCGTAGCAAGTAAAACGTAGGAAACAATAATTAACAATAGTACAAGAACATTTGCACCAGAAAATACCACACATATATTAGGGACATGTGTTTCAATCTCATTAAAGTTGCTTAGTGTGATATAAATTCTCTCTGATAATGCATCTGGAGTCAAATTATATTGCGCAGTACAGGAACGTCAGCATTATACATAATATATAGCAAATAGCATTTATTTATTTATGTTGTTTATCTACTTACTCGTAAGATTAAATAAATTACTCTTACTTATGAGGTTACTCGTCCTCAAACGTTGGAAGAATATTACTCATTTCTATATAACAATAACTTTATATATTAGATTGTTAACGAAATATCTTAATTAACAAATTTAATGCAGATGTTTTAAAAAGATTAACTATATTTATTGCATTCCCTGAAATTTCAGTACTATAAATAAAGGGTGTTTCAAATTGCGCGGTTTTTTTTAAGAATAAATAAAATATAGATGGTGCACTGAATTTGTCTGGGTATGTAGGTATTTAAAACGTGTGATGTACGACATTTATTAAAATAGCTTCGTACACGGTTCAACACCGCGTTCAAATTGTTGAATTATTTTGTGAAAATCAGCGTTCTGTGAAAAGAATTTTTAAGAAAATTACGTGAATTTTATGGTTTACATAATCGTCCATCTGTAAGCACTATTGGTCGAATTATTCAAAAATTTCAAGAGACCGGTTCCGTGGAAGATCAAAAAAGTGAAAAATACAGTCGTCGTGGTCGTTCACAAGAAAATATTGGTTTGGTTAGTGAAAGTGTTGCTAAAGATTCTGAAATGTCCATTAGACGACGTTCACAACAACTGGGCCTGAATCAACAACATGGCGTATTTTACTCAAGGATTTAGCTTTGAAGGCATATAAGGGTCAAATAACACAGGAACTGAAGCCATTAGATCATTAAAAACGTTGTTCATTTGCCGATTTCATCAATGAACAACCAGTTGATTTTTCTCAAAAAAATAATGTTTTCCGACGAGGCACATTTTGAACTTGGTGGCTATGTTCATAAACAAAATTGCCGTGTCTGGGGAGAGGAAAATCCACGAATTATTCATGAGAAATCTATACAGCCTAAACAAGTTACTGTTACTGCATTATGGTCAGGTGGTGTAATTGAACCTTACTGCTTTGAAAATGCTGCTGGTGAAGCTGTAGCTGTCAATGGTGATCGATATCCTCGGATAATAATTGTGACCTGAATTAATAAATATTGATCTAGAGGATATGTGGTTTCAACAGGATGGCGCTACACCTCACTTTGCACACGAATCAATTGATTTATTGAGAGAAAAATTTCCTGGACGTGTAATCTCAAGAAACGGTGATGTTAGCTGGACACCAAAATCATGTGATTTGACACCGTTAGACTATTTTCTTTAGGGTTATGTGAAAAGTCAGGTTTATAAAAACAATCAACAATCAATTCCTGCTTTGAAAGATGAAATTATTCGTGTCATTGGAGAGATAGAGCCTCAATTATGTCAAAATGTCATTGAAAATTTTAACAAAAGAGTGGACGTCTGTGGAACTGCAAGAGGAGGCTATTTGGCAAATGTCATAACTGATACTTCAATTATTAATAAAAAGTTTTTGAAAGTGAATGCAAATTATGTGTTTTATTTATTCCTTAAAAAAACGCGAAATTTGAAACACTCTTTATAGTCATCGAAAATAATTTCATTACTATACATGGAATATATTGTAAAGACAATCATATGAGCAGTAATATAAAACAAAATAATTTATATATGTAATATGGGACACACGATTTGTAAACACGTTTTACAAATTTTATCCCTTGAATAAAGATTGACTATAAATTTATATTTCACGTATTGCGAAAAGAAGTTCCCATAAAACGTCATTATAATCAAGACATACGGTCGTCCTTCATATGTTTATTTAAATTTATGTATTGTATTATACGCATTATTTATTTGAAAACATCAACCGCCGGAATATAAGAAAACAGACGATAGAAATCGGAGGAAACTTTACTTTCTTTTCACATTAAATATATCTTCATTCCAGAAAAAATTATGTTGCAATAACATCTACTTCTATAGGTACAGCTTAACATAAAACACATCATTGACTAAAGTAATATATACCGTGCTAGCGAATAATTCAGGAGGCATTACATTTATGCAATACATCAGAGCGATATAGATAATAAATTTTGTTTGTAATACCAGAGATTTCTCATATTCGCTTATATATAAATGCGAGAAAACTCTTCCATTTTATGTGCAGTGAAATCAAATTGTTTAAGTTGGCAGTTCGGAAACATAAAATTTTCAGTTTATTAAGTTTACAATTATTGTACTAAATTTCTCTTCATTCTATTAGGTCAAAATAAGTTAAAATTTGTAGTGTTTCTACTATATTTAATAAAATCAATTCTCTTATATTTAAGAATAATATTGCAAATATTTATATTAGGTGCGCAACTAAGTTCTCGCTATTTTTTTTTTTGATGAAAATTCAACTTTATTGTGAAAAAATGTTTACAAATGAATCATTCAAAATATTGCCCATCGCTAGCGACAACTTTTTTCCATCATTCTGGCAGAGCTCGAAAACCGTCACGGTAGAAGTGATCGTCTTTTGAGGCTATCCAAGAATCAAGCCATTTTGAGATGTCTTCATATGAGCGGAGCTGCTGATTAGCCAGACCATGTGCCATCGAACGGAACAATAATAATCGGACGGCGCAATATCTGGGGAATATGGCGAGTGGGGTAGGACCTCCCATTTGAGCGTTTCTAAGTAGGTTCTAACGGGTTTGGCAACGTAAGGTCGAGCGTTGTCATGCTGTGGAATCACTTTTTCGTGCCTCTGCTCGTATTGTGGCCGCTTTTCGTGCAGTGCTCGGCTCAATCGCATCAATTGAGTTCGATACCGTTCCCCAATGATAGTTTCGTTCGGTTTCAACAGCTCATAATAAATAACACCGCCCTGGTCCCACCAAATATACAGCAAAACCTTCGCAACGTGAATATTTTGCCGAACCGACGACGTAGAAGCATGATCTGGCAGTCCCCATGATTTTGTTCTCTTTGGGTTGCTGTAATGAATCCATTTTTCATCACCCGTAACGATGCAATGAAGAAAACCCTTCCTTTTTTGCTGCTAGAGCAGTTGTTCACAGGCGAAAAAACGACTCAAATCATAAGAAACCTAAGTTCCTTGTTTTTGAATCATTCCCAACGCATGCAATCGCTGGGAAATTGCTTGGCGGGTAACTCCTAATGCTGAAGCAAGCTCTTTTTGCGTTTGGCACTGATCATCGCCTCCAATTCAGCGTCTTCGAAAGTTTTTGGTCTTCCTTCACGCGAACGGTCGTCAACATCGAAATCACCGTCTTTTAAGCGACGGGACCAATCACGGCACGTTGTTTCAGTTAGAGTAGCCTCTCCGTAAACTTTTTGGAGTTCTCGATGCGCTTCAGCCGCCGCTTTCTTCGAATGAAAGAAGAAAAGCAACACTTCCCGCAAATGACGATTATTTGGCACAAAATCAGACATTTTCACAGAAACAAAAGTATATGACGCAAAAACAAAATCACTAATGTGTCAAAGCGGTTTGTTTACGATATGTCTAAGCTTGGTTCATGACGTTTTGGTTATGTCACAATCGACCAGAACTTACTACTGGAGCCATCTCTTGAAAAACAGCGAGAACTTAGTTGCGCACCTAATAATTGTACAGACAAATTATTTGCTATCGCTGCCAAAACAACGCAGTTCTTTTGATTAATTTGTTTTTCTTGCATCAAGTCTCTACTATCTCTTACTATCAGAGACTTAATGAAAAAAATACTTTGATAATTAAGTGGAAATTTTACTTCACTTATTTCTTAAATTTAAATAGAATAAACACAGATCAGTTAAAATATTTACTTTAAATCAACGTGACAATTCACAAATTTAATTCTTCTGAAAGCACTTAAAACAAATCCTGTAGAAGTGGAATTTCTTATTCCAGGAAAACTTAGAAAAATCAATTTAATTACGACTAAAATAAAGCAGGCGTATATTAAAAGAAATTAAATCTTCAATGTGAAAATCCGAACAAAAGAATATTAAGGTCGTTTACTCGCGCTTTAATGCTCCCGCAAGTCTCTCTTAAGGACGATTCTCTAGACGAACATGGATTAAATGTCGGCGGCACACTCCACCCTATTGATTACAAAAATTTACCGTCCTTAAGCTAATGAGATTTCATAAAATGCTTCCCAGTTGTTTCTGGTCATACTTATTTTTCTTAATTAACAGCAAGTGTATTAACTTTCATAAAATAGTTTTAATTAAGATAGGAAAATATGTTTTTGTAAGACTACGAGGGTAGATCACTAATTAGTGGACTTAGACAAGAAAACACGATTTTCGCTACAAAAAAATTAATTAAATTTTCAACGTATTACTCCCTGTAACTCATTGCGGTTCACTAGTATTTAAGTCCTTTTATTCCTTCAGAAATGGAAACTTTATCAAACTTTCCAAAATATTTCTTAATTTCAATGATTACCACTGCATTTGACTAAAATCCCTTGCCATCAAGTCAAGTTTTCGCGTTGAGAAAGAAGAAAAAGATACAGAGGGTTAAATCTGATGAATAAACTGAATGTGGAAGCAGTTCTGAACGTAGTTCATGAATTTTTTTCTACTCGAACAACAAAAGTGTAAATTTGTGGATTATCTTCAAGAAAAGCACTCGTCTTTACTATAAGTGAGTCATTTGGTATTGTATTGCATCGTACGAGGGAGCGTTTTTATATTCGCGGAATGGGGGACAAGGGGTGGAAATAAAAAAACCAAATTATTTTTCTTTTTCAATATATTCACCTGCAAGACGGATACATTTTTCACATCTTTCAATTAATTTATTTATACCCTCATAAAGAAATGATTTCTCTTTATCTGCAAAATACGCCGAAACTGCCTCCTTGACTTCATCATCGGCAGTAAATTTTTTACCCCGCAGCTCTTTTTTCATTTTCGGAAACAGGTAATAATCACTCGGGGCCAGGTCTGGGCTGTAGGGTGGGTGATTCACAATTTCGAAGCCCACCTTATGCAGGGCAGCTAACGCAACGCGGCTCTTGTGGACCGGCGCGTTGTCGTGCAAAAGCAGAACATCTTTTGTCAATTTTCCCCGTATTTTCTCTTTAATGGCTTCTTTTGGTCGCTCTAATATTGAAGCGTAATATTCTCCGGTTATAGAAACACCTTTATCTTTATAATCAATCAACAATATTCCTTCCGAGTCCCAAAATACCGTTGCCATGAGTTTCCCAGCTGATTGTGACACTTCAAATTTCTTGGGAAGTGCTGTGCCCTTTTTATGCCACTGCATGGAGTCTTGTTTGGACTCAGGTTCATAATGATGAATCCAAGTTTCGTCTCCAGTAACAATTCCACTCAATACACCATCCTTGTCTTCATTACAGAGGTCCAAAAATGCACGCGAACACTCTGCTGTTGTTTTTGCGGCGGCGTGAGCATTCTCGGCACCCATCTTGCGCTGACCTTATAGACATGCCGAGATGATCGTGTAGGATTTTAAAAATTGTCGTATCGGATACTTCAACCATTTCTGCGAGTTGTTTCTTCTTTAGTCGAGCATCTTCGAGTACAATTTGTTCAACTTTTTGGATAAGTGCTGGCGTGGTCACCTCAATGCTCCTGCCCGGCCTCGGGTCGTCTTCAAGGGATTCCCTTCCTTGTTTAAATAAACTATGCCACTTGTACACCATGGTTTTTCCTGGACAAGAGTCGCCGTAAACCAATGACATCTCATTCATTATGGTCGCGACTGATTTTCCTTGCCTGGTAAGGAACTTTATAACGGCACGATATTCGATTTTTTCCATATTTCACTTTTCACTCCTGATTATGTTACTTGGTTGACGATAGCTCAAAGACTAACTGTCTAATAACAATGAAACTTCGTATTTATACTAATCATGAGTCGCTGCACAGGCCACGCCCCCAATGCGCCTACTCACCCCTCTACAACCCGCTCAATCCGCGAATATAAAAACGCTCCCTCGTACATTTGATCTAAATGATAGACTGGGCGTAGAAGATGCATTTAATGGCTTGCACGGTCTCCAGATTTAAAATCCCTACACTTTTTACTTTAGCATCGCTTAAAAAATTCGGTGGTTTTAACTAGATGGCCGCATAATTTAGATGTGTTACAACAGAGAATATTTCAGGAACTGCAATTAATTCATGTGGATGCATTGGCAAATATCATTCGAAAATTTGTTCATAGACTTGCACATTGTCTGGAAGTGAACGGTCATCATTAAGGAAACTTTGTCAATTGATTTTGGTTTTTTGTATGTGGTCATTTTTCTTTTGTGTTCAATAAAATTTTGCTTTATTAAATTTAATTAAATATTTCTGTCTTTATTGAACAAAAGTGTGCTAAATCGTTGTATTACTGAACTCCCACAGAAAACTACTGAAATTCTCAAAAATATACATATTGGATGTTTCTTTTGAAATAAGAAAGTTAAGACCTTTTCTGGCTAAACCAAAAGTTTGATTCGAAGATGAATATGTTCATCGTATCCCCATTTTGCATTTATTTAAATGTGAAAAATTTCATTAAAACCTAAGTCGCTCGTCAATGATAATTTACAGCATTTGCCTAGCCCCGTATTACTTATTTAAGCTTCTCAAAAATTGCTTTAATGAAAAATATCAAATGAATAACGGATCGGATTTAAGTATTATTACATCTAAACTGCCTTTCGCGAAGACGTCTAAATGGAAAACGCCAATTTAATCTGAGAAAAGTATCAGTTCCAAATCATTAATCGCTTCCGTGTCGTCGCGACATTACTTCTCAGCTGGGATAAAAACAGACAAATTTATTTTACCTCGCTACGAAGAGGTCTCCGGAACTAATCTCACTAAACACATCCCGAGCTGGTTCAATAAGATCACCTCATCTACTGGGACCACTCTCAATAAGTCCTTATTACGTTCCAAAACCCTCTAGATTCCTTCAACAAATAACTATTTGTTGCATTTTATACGACGTGTACGAGTACGAATTTAGTTCTTATAGAAAATCCGGGTCGTTACGTATTCATTTTACTGGAAAAATAATTCAGAGAAATTTTAAAGTAAACTGAATTTCTTCAATGACCTAACAACGCCTATTTAATAACTCATATTCATTCTATATATTGACCATGTAAGTATTTATGTATGTAGATGAGAGTGAGTCGTAAGTATGTACATATAAACGTGATAATATGATGTGTTAAATAATTATGAAAATTTAAATGATATTCGTTTTTCAATGCAATTCTATTACCAAATTTTTGGCGAATCTACTCTACATAATATCTGAGTAATTATTACATTTATCGAGGTGAGTAACGGTCCATATGATCATATGGATTATATTTTTGGGATAGTATGATCTTAAAAAAAGAATAATTTTATTACAAAGTAATAAGTCCATCTTTCGAACATTAGTAAAAGCATTTAGATCATTTGCTTGTACTTGAGTAGAAGTTCTATTGCCATGCAAACAGCTACGCGTACCTATAAGCGGTAATTATATTTTCATGGATTTTTTGTTATTTGGTTTGGCAATGTTAAGAAAACTACAGACGAAGCAAAGCTATTTGTATAAACAACGCATTATCAACTTGCGCAAAAATCTGTTTGGGCAGATAAAACTTTCATGCTATTCTGGTAGACAGTTTGACTGGACCAGTATTCTTACCAAGTCATTTAAAGAACGTATTTTATCTTCCCTTTTTAAATAACACTTTATCCCTAGTATTAACGGATATTGATCTAATTAATAATTAGCCATTGATTTTCACACAATGGGGTTCTCCTTCATTTCACTGTAGAAGCAAGGAATTTAAATACAATGTCTAACGACAGGCGCATAGGGCAAGGGTATCCAGTAACAGGGCTATCTAGATTCCCTGATACAAAGTACTTCACTTCTGCATTTGAGGTTATTTAAAATCATTGGTTTATTTAAGATATATTAATATTTTAAATGTAGTAGTATGAGTAGCAAGAGCAAATAGAAGATGATTGCCAAATAATTCGACAAAATCCAGAAATATTCGAAAGAATTTGGGCTTCATTTCGATGAAGATGTGAAGCCTGTGCGCAAATGGCAGGCGGAAATGAAGGACTTTTCTTTACATTTTTCAGAGTTTGTTTTGAGTAATAACATATTTCATGTTAGTTTTGTCCATAATAATGTAAAATCGCACTAAATAATCAACACTATCTTCGCAACAATTAATTTACGAAACTATGTTCGTTAAGACTTTTCTGTTTATTTTCATGAGTACTATACGTTGATCGACTATCACATTTTTTAACATCCTGCATATATTTATTACTTTACTTAATATTAGGGCCAGCTTTTAAATTGCTTAATTTTCTTTATTTCAACGAATGTAATTCAAACGCAAGCGAATAAACCCAAACATACGTTTATCCAATGTCTATTTAGTGTATTCTATGTATAATTATTTCTAATTGGCGTCTGACAATGACTGTGTACCTGCCATCAACCCTTTCACTAATCCTCTTACCTATTATGAGTGTGTTATTTTAAGGTCATTGTGAATGGTCATTTCAATAATAAATTAATATCTAACACTAGACAGTATTCCGGTATGACACTATGTATATGGCGGTGTACTTTCTTTAATTTGTGATATGATTAGATGATAGAGGTATAAAAAAGACATCTGGTAAAAAAGTTAGAAAATTCCACTTTGTTGTAAATGGGAAGTATTCTCAAATATAAATTGCTGCTTCGATCAAAAAAGATGTTCCCAGCACAAATAACCTAAAACTTATTTTGTGTCAGAGGAAGAATAATTACGATTCGGTTTAACCGACATATCGCAAAATTAGCCAAAGAAAATCGTCAAACATCAAATAAAGTATCAAAAAGTTTTGCAAACGGCTACCCTAACAATGTTCAGACGCTCGTATGAGAGTGGTTTAAAATGTAAACCTGCAGTTAAAAAACCAATGCTAATGACTGCAATGAAGGAATGTCGTCTTTATTGGGCTGAACATCATAGAAACTATACAATAGGAGACTGAAGGAAGGTAAGATAAAACAAAGGAATACACATCTATTAGGTTATAAAAAAAATTTTTGTTATACATCTGGTGTAATTTCTAGATTGTTTTCTAGATTAGTTTTAGATTGTATTCAGTAACGAATCGATAGTAGAGATGGTATCAGAAAGAGCTTGGTTTGTGAAAAGACGAAGTTCTGAACGATATAGTAAAACATGCGATATCTGCATAGCATCGGAAGGCACTGAGCCCCTATATCATTAAGAAGACACAATGGAGAAAAGACAACACAAACATGTGTTGGAGTGTTCTGCTCCCATATTTAAACGAACTAGACCCCAATGAAGACCCTTATACGTTCATTCATGATACCGCCCTTTGTCATAAGGCAAAATCTGTGACGAACTTTTTGAAGTCTATGAATTTTCCAGTTCTTCTATGGTCAGGAAATTCTTGTGACCTAAATGGTATTAAAAATGTGTCGAATGTATTGAAATCGGTAGAGAAAAATGTACCACTATACAAGAATTAAAGGTCACATCCATGTGTGTTAAAATGGTAACACGATTTAGAAGTTGACAAAAGCCTGCGTGAAAAGAATGCCAAAGAGGGTATAAATAAACAGTGGTAAGAGCAATGGATGGAATTAGAATTATTAGTAATTTTTTTCAAAATCATTCCTTACAATAAATATTTATCGTTAAACGCTTCTTTATATTTTGCTATTCAACGAAAAAGCCTATATATGCAGGTGGCCGAAGACGTATATAAAAGGCATATGTGTACTTCTCTAAAGTAGTCTAGAACAACTACCTCTCGAAGAATATACTTCTTTCTGGAAACATCGCTGGCCGTTTTATACAGACTTTGTTGTAATTTCACGCAAATTTCACTAGATGTATAATAATTTAGAATACCGTAATTTAAATAAATCAATCTTATATATCATTATTCCATATATGTCTACAGGAATAGACAATAGGAGATAAATTAAAATACACTAACAGGCGAAGAAATAAATAAAAGCTTTCATGGCCGAATATTTCATTACGAGTTCAGTAGGTGAAACAATAGCTTGAGGCAATTTAATGAGTTAAATATGTGTATTTAGCCAGTGTATGAAAGCTAGCTCTATAATATACACTGCCGCCGTATATTAAACCCAAAAGACTTATCCTACAACGTGGCATGTCATTAAATTAAAACGACAACTGTTAATGAAATAACCGTGTGGCACTCGCGCAATTAATTATTGTCTACCTAATACTCGACTAACTACATTTTATTAATTCGATACATATTTCATAATATTTATTACTTTCCTGAGCGTTACATCACATTAATCATACTAAATGGATCTAATTTAATAAGAAATCGAGAACAAAATGTACCAAAGAAATATTAATACTTTCTTATTTGTGTACGTTAGCAGTTTCTGTATTGTAAAGGGGAATAATTTATAATTTGTTCTTGTCTTCCTCGAGAGAAAAACCATGCATTATATATGCGGGGTTTGCAATACAAAAAATCAAGGAACAGATTGTTAGTGACGTTGTTATTGATTACAGTGAAGGATATTTTATGTAAAAATTAGGTTAATATATTCCTCGGTGCCCTAATATGAAAATGAGCGGACGAAATATTAATATTAAAATAACAAAGCTATTCTAAAATGTAGATAGTAAAAACAATTAAAGAAATTATGAGGTTATACTTGAGTTTCCATTGACATGTTATAGGTTCTAGGAAGTTATCATACGCATAAATCATCTAACTGACAATTTAAAAAGACAGTTTAAAGAGAAGTATCCATCCTTGCCACTGCCAACCATTCCAGTAATTACAAGATGGGCATCATTGATTTATACACGTGAATTTTATTTTAAAAATTTTGTTAAATTTTTTGTTCAAAATCTACCGAATGATACCCGTGGTATTGCTGCACAGCTATGATTTCAGAGAGTTCAGCAGCAATTGATGTCTAGAGCTACAACAAAAATTGCAGTCGTATATATAGTAAATCCGGATCTACACATACATACATAGTATAACCTTACCAAAATTAGTGAATGGTGTTGATTGAATGGGATCCACTTAAACGTTAATATACATACGCGTTGTAATGGTGTGGTGGTGTTCGAGTATTCTGTGAAAACTCAGCTAATCTCTAGAGTATCACAAATACTTAGTTTGGGGGTACTTTTTGGTTCCAAACTTACATTTACTAGTCACATACTCCTTTTATGTTCTTCCGCTTCAAGGATGCTTAGATTTTTCACACGATCCTCAAGGGATTTTAATAATATGAAAACATTAGTAATTTTAAACCATACGTTGGTTCGAACCAAGCTGGAATATGCGTCCGTTGTTTGGTCGCCGTACTATGTTTACCAGGGGTTTCTTATTGAGCGAGTACAAAAAAGATTTTTAAAATTTTTATCTTTTATACAGGACGGAGAGTATCCTGTACGCGGTTTAGATTATAATATCTTGCTTGAGAGACACGGTTTCACGTTTGAAACGTGACATTTCGAGTGCCAGGTTCACTTTTAATTTACCTAGTTAAGTAATAAATACTGGTACACAACTGAACGCACTCATTACGCATTGATGGCGATTTGACAGTTGACATTTATGCTTCATTGTGACGTAAAAAGTTTTTGACATTAGTTGTTTACAATCATGGAATGGGGCGACATCGAAAATAGTATTGTTGTAGTTGGCCTACTAAAATGCAACATGGAAAAAGGCGATATCTTTAGGACGTTGCGACCGCTTAGAATCACTCGCAATTTTCTGTATCGTGCTGTGAAGTTGTTTGAGGATACTGGTGGAGTACGAGACTGTCCAAGATCTGGCCGTCCGCTCACTGTGGGAACTCCGAAAGCGATCAAAGCCGTGAACAAACGAATCGACCGAAAACTGCTGCGAAAACAGAAAATCTTGTCGCGGGAAATGCAAATTTCGCAAAAATCCATGTCTCGCATTATCAAAGAAGATTTGGGACTCAGCGCGTACAAGCGACACACCGAACACCTGCTCACGGCCGCATTGAAGGAAAAACATAAGCGAAAATCGAAAGCGTTACTCAGTTGGTACGCGAAGAACGCTCACAGACAAATTCTGTTTATTGACGAGAAATTCTTCACCGTAGAAGAATCGTTCAATAAACAGAACGATCGTGTGTATGCTCGGTCATCCAGAGAAGCATCCCGAGAGTTCAAAGAGGCCACCATCCCGCGTCTGTAATGGTATGGTGGGGAGTAAAAACATCGGCTAAAGTATATTAATCGACCGTCTTGGAACACATTGTGAAGCCTCTCAACCAATCAATATTCACCAATAAGCCATGGACTTTCCAGCAAGATTCTACTCCAGCTCACAAAGCAAAAACGACTCAACTGTGGCTCAAAAACAACGTTCCGGACATCATTTAAACGGAAGATTGGCCAGCTGGTAGTCCATACCTCAACCCGTTGGATTACAAGTTATGGTCCGTATTAGAGGGCATGGCTTGCTCTACTCGACACCCAAATATTGAGTCGTTGAGGCGAGCCCTTGTCCGTGCAGTGGACAATTTACCCATGCATGAAGTGCGTCTCGTGATCGATGAGTGGCCACATCGTCTCAAGTCGTGCTGGAAGGCAAATGGAAGGCATTTCGAATAAGTTGCTCTAAGATTTGTTGCCATTGAATAACCCAATAAAAAAAAAAAAAAAGTTTCTTAAAATGTTAATTCGTTTTCATTTGGCGTAGATTTTTCTGTATACCTGTATTTATGACTTGACTAGGTAATAAATAATGCTATTGACTCTCCATCATTATTATCTCAAATTTACTTTCTTGTGCCTTCCTGCGGAACCAGATCTAGGGATGTACTTCGCGTCCCAAGAGCTAGAACCAACATTATGGTCAAGAGCTCGCTGTACCATATGGTCGATAGCTTCAACGAACATTTAGGTGCAATAGTTAGTATTTCCTTTTAATTTGTTTCACATTTAGAATTACATTTTACTTTATATTATATTTATCTATTCACTTTGTATGCATTGTCCGGTCAGTGGATGTAGTCTATTGGACAATAAAGATTATTATTATTATAACACTTTTATGAAAACCCATAAATATTAAAGCGAGAAATATTACACTGCTACCATATTTTACTTATGTGCTGCACCATTGACAAGTTGCGATGTCGAGAGAAGCTTTCTATTGCTCAAGAATATATTAGTTTCAAAAATGTATGCATTACATATACGATGTAAAAGTGGTTAAAATTAAAATTTTTCAAAAATATATAAAATTTGCAGTATTTATAATTAATTTAATTTGGTCACATACTAATATTTCCAATTATTACGCTGTTCCAAAATAAATTAACGAGTGAATGAAAATGAATGAACAACGGATCAAAATTTCATTACTTTTCCAAACTAATTACTACAATTTTAAGACCGAATATAATCCTTCAGTCACTTAAAGAACTATTTTACTAACGAGAATTCAAATCTACAACTATTTTTGAACAAGTACTTGTTAACTCAAAACCAATTCATTGTACAGCAAGCTCAGTATTTTCGAGAATCGTTACATTCTAGTATGTAGTTCGTGCGGTATTAACTGCTTCAGAAAGCATTTTAATTACGCTGAGAGGTTGGCTGCTGACCGTTTCACCTTTTTAAAAGTTTCTGCGCTTGCACAGCAGCGGGTCAACAATTTACACCACCAGCTTCCATTCCGTTTTTAGGAGAAACACAAACATGCTCGAGTAGTAGAGTACATAAGGGGAGAACGCCGACGTGTTTGAATTTAATTACAAAAAAGGAAATGCGGAACATGTAAAATACGCAAAAAATATTAAATTTCTACTGGCGGAAATTATTAATGAAAAGTTAGATATAAAAACGAAAATGACAATATTTAACAAGCAGTAAAAGAGAGTTTTTAAAAGGATACCAAAATGAGTATAAAGCGACCAAAAAACAATCAGAAATTAAAAAGTGAACCGTTAAAATGCAACAATTATGAACTGTTAGCCTATATTTCCAGATACTTTGTACATATGTTTGAACCTACTACTTATTTTACAGAAATTCTCGAAATTAACGGAACAGTTTTTGATTTTGGTTCCGGAAAAAATCATTCCTCTCATATCTTCAACTTAATGTAACATATTAAAGATAGAAAATAGGGTAAGAATATAGATTACGTATTATTTCATAGATAGACAAGCATGCAACAACTAAAGAAAACAGTAAAAGCTTCAAAGAGGAGAGATGAAATTTACGGCAGTAAGTAAATAAATGCTGTTGAACTCAAAGAACTAAAAGCCAGGCAAAATCAGTAAAAAAAGCCTTTCAAACACAGAGATGATGACTATGCCGAATAGTATACAATCTAATAAGAGTATTTGGGACAAAAATCATGCAAAAAGAGTGGGAAAGCGGACTAGCAACTCCTCTTTTAATAAAAGGTAAATGCAGAGGGACAATCCTCCTGAACGATGCTTATAAGGAACTTATAACAATTACCGGTAAAGAAATTAACAAAATGTCCTGAGGACAAGATATTAAAATACCGACAAGAATTCAGTGAAGAAAGTTCTTCAACGATGCAAACTTCATGTCTTAAATTACTAAAGAATATTTCGAATACGACTCAGAAATTTCTGCATTGTATTTATTGACTTTGGCTTTCTACAACATATCTAAATTGATCTACCTTATTAAAATTACCGTGGAAAATTCAAGAGCAGAAATAGCAACAAATGGGGAGAAAACAGTAGAAGTACAAATAACGGCAGGAATAAAATAAGCAAACGCATTACTCATAGTGCTATTCAACATCGTATTGGAGGAAGCCATCAAAGCAATGAGTGAAAAATCATGTCACACAATCAAACCCAATCCGTAACATAGGCAGACGACATAACTTTATTAAAAGAGACAGAAGTGTAGAAGAGCTTAATGGACCAGCAAGACTAAGAAGCTTGAAAGTAACCTTAAAGAAAACAAAATAGTTAGAAATTAAAAAAAAACATACTAATCAGAAGATAATAGAAGTAGATGAGAATCTCTTTCGAAAAGTAGATAATTTGAACTATTTGTGTAGGTATTAATGTTAACAAGAAAATGGAGAAGAAATAGAGATTAATAAGAGTATCCAATCTAGCAGCTAAACTTACTGGAGAAATCAAAAATTGCTAGGTGATCAAAGAAAAACCAAATTAAAAATATACAGAGTTGCTATTAAGTCTGTCACGAAAACAATATATCTTACAAGCAGAAGCGAGGAGAATCTATGAATCTTTGCAGATATTAAGAATTCTTGAACAAAAGAAAATAGAGACAATACAGGTGCCTAATGAATCATGAATCCACAGAAATCATAGAAAGAGCAGATAAAATCGTAAAGGCACGACTGCTATAGTTCGGCAAAACCTAACTCTATAATAAGGAATGTAGCTGAATGGAGTTCCATGACAGACACGGGGAATAAAATTGGTAAGGCAAATAAACGAAACATGCGTAAACTGAAAATCATCAACTCGAAACATATAATTGAAAACATAAATTGAACAAGATAACATAAAAAGCCAAACAATAAAAACCAATCTATAATAATGAAAAGCGAAAACATATAGAATTCGAGCAAAGTAATCCACCGCAAAACAAAGAGCAGAGTATAGAGCGATTATTATCTCGCATAGAACGTGTATAGTGTATTGTGTGGAGACTACAATCTTCGCACCAATTAAATCCTTTATTTGATTGATGAAATTATTTAATATGACTCTAAAGTTAGCTTTTCTTAATCTTCGACGCTTGTAATTGTTTAGGGCTTTGTTCGACGACATTCTCTGTTTTACCCTATTTTGGAAATATCCCTCGAAATGTATACCGTAATATAATTATACGAAAATGTTTCCAGTGGAGTCCAAATCGCATATGTCTAATATATCTTCATAACAGCGACCATTTACGAAAACCCTTTTACGACCAGATAGCATCAACTGAATTGTTATTGTGTTGGATATGTCTGCTTTAAAATGATGATGTTTGAATATTATATGTAATATTTACAAGAAATATATATTTCGCAAAGTGGAAAATAAGTTTAACATGAAATTTTTGCATTAACAATTTTAATAAATTATTGTCTTTCATCAGGTGTAGACTATATACGTGGTGCGATCATAAAATTGTGAGATAGAGATATAAAAATGCTTATAAATTTCAATCACTGTTAGATCAGCCTAGGAAATAGAAAATAATAGTAACAATCAGTACTTATAGTCGAACATTACATTCTTGTTATCATTGTATAATTTATTTAGCAGTTGATTCGCGTCATTGGCAATATATTACTCATATGATGCGCTGTTGTAAGTTGATACATGCTCATTTTACTTTTTGATTCGCTTTAACTTTTACCGTATATATTTTTCGTAATATAGTATTTTGTACATATTTTATGTACATCGCTGTATGCTGTATTGTCATAACCTTTCGTGAATATAATAGTCAATTAGGTTTTAATATCATTTATATATTCACTCTAATTACATAAACTCGTAATTTGTATTTTATTGAATTTACTTCTATACGGCCCTGCGTTGTCAAATAATAAACTCTTGTAGCCTACATTATGTAATTCGTTAAGATTAGTTATGAAAAAGACGTATTGATGTGTATCAGTTAGATAAGAAACCATTAGTTTAAGAAGGAATCATTAAATCCAAAAGCTTTGAATTTTAGTAATAGAATCGACTCATCTAGACAATCGAAAGTTTTCAAAAAATCTTTATAAACGACACCAACTTGATTCCTTAACATCCAGTCCTTCTGACTGATATATGTATATCGTGATTTTTTCTGTTCCTGCCAAGAAGCGAAACAATTATTCAAGCGTTTGAACGAATTCATCCTTCAGAACCATCTAGAGCTCGTTAATCGTAAAGGAGTGGTATTTCAACATGAACGAAGACTACACACAAATTCGATCACGCGTCGAAAATTATTAGATTTTGGATGGAATTTACAGTCACACTCGCCAGGCCCTCAGACTTCCATTTGTTTCGTTATTTTTAATTCTCCTCGTATAGTGTAACGTTCTGCTCAAATAACGCTGCGTACAACCGTCTTGTTTTTCTCCCTTCTACCATCACAAAATTATGTTAAGTTCACTGAAAACTGGGAAAAGATTATTGAAGAAAACGGGAAATCGTATGATTGATTAATCTTCCTTTTATATTAACAAATGATTTATGAAAGATATTGAAAAAATACATTACGAACTTTACGAATAAAATAGTTTAATATAAACTAGTGTATCATAACATGTTAGCTTTATTGCCAATGCTTGGAGAGACTTCGTAAAGTTTTAAGAAGAAATAACCAGCCAATCGAAAGAGTATAATAATAATAATAATAATAATAATAATAATAATAATAATAATATTTATTAACCACCCAACAGAGTACTCCTATAGGGTATACAAACCAAAAATTACAATTACATTGATAATACATATAAAAAAATCAAAAACACACAAAAAAAATGAATAACAAAATAAAAGAATTGAATATAAGTTAAATAAATAAATAAATCAAATTAAATCCAATCAAACACCGCGACAATGCTGTTTGGTGAAATTCCTAGCCGCGTGCGTAAGTGGAGCCCTACACAGAATGTTGGTTCTTGGCGTTCCCATTACCAAAGGATCACCGAACCTCGACTCCAGGCGTGGAAGCGCAAAACCTACGCCAGCCAATAGCTCTGGTGCATCAATTTTCCCCGAAATCAAGCCAGACATAAACGTAGCACTAACATTCCGCCTCCATTGTGCCAAGGACTCAAAGCCATGACTAAGTAGAAGTTCCCCATAGTCAGTGTCGTGTCCCAGATAAAAACGATTTTCTTTGAATGATAAGTATTTCAAAAACTTTCTCTGCACTCGTTCCACGGCATCAATTTGATTATCGTAAATAGGGAACCACACCACTGCAGCATACTCCATCTTACTACGCACTAACGCACGAAATAAGGAGGATATGCATCCCGTGTTTGCAAAGCTCCTGCAAGTCCGCATGATAAGGCTAAGAACCTTGTGTGAATTCGTGAGCATAGCCGAAACATGGTCAGAAAAGGACAGCCTACAATCAAAAACAACACCCAAATCCCTCATAAAATCCACATACGAAACTAACACGTTATCAATATGATATAGGTACTCAATCCTATTCAATTTTCGCGTATAAGAGACTGAATAACATTTTTCAATATTTAGGGACAGATTATTGTTGGCACACCAGACAGAGATAAAACTTAAAGCGTCCTGCAAAAGTCGAACATCATCAATTGTAGCAATTCTGTGGTAAATTTTCAAATCGTCGGCATAAGCTAGTGCTGGGCATTCAATCGCAGCAATAAGGTCATTAATGAAAATCACAAACAAAAGTGACCCAAGATTCGAACCCTGCGGCACACCAGAAGTTGACACATAATATTTGGATATAATTCTTCAATATATTAATGCTACCTGCAGCAAGAATCACTGCAGAAAATTTGGACAAATTATAAGGCGCAGTTCTTCCCCACCTTACATACTTTCCTGACATTGATACTTGCACTTATCACTTGTTTCTTGTTTCCTTACAAAGCTTTCTTGATCGAAACAAATTGGATAATAGAGAGTAGCTAAAGAATTCCTTCCTTAACTTCTTTCAATCAAAACGTTTATGTAGTACCATTGAAACATTTAAACACCAATTATGTTTTAGACTAAATTCTGTTTGCCTCTCAAAAAATAGTTTTAGTAGTTCAAAAAGCAGACATGTTATTACTAAATCTGATATTTTAAATTAATTCAATCTATTTCATGTTATTATTCCGAAAATACAAAGTAGCAAGAATTAATTTAATAAATTCGTTCGATTAATAATATTAAATACCAGGTAATTTTAACCAATCCCAAGTTTTATGAATACAAATGTTACCGAATTCATTATATTAAAGAATCGACTATAATTCTTCAGTGCTGATACCATTAACATTAGTAATTTTAACCTGCGAACAAGATGACTCCGTTCATAACAGTACAGCGGCATACCCTAAACGAATTTAATTCGGCAAGGTGACACAAAGTCACACTAAATCAAATTGAACAGGAACACAATTAAGACGACTAAATTACTATTGTTTGAGAACGTCGCAATTAATGGATTTAATCTTCTCTTCCGAGATGAGTCGATTAAAGTAGATTTCTTAGTAATTTTGCAGATTACGTTTATAAATTGTTACATTATTTAATTGATTGTTATATCAAATCGGCAAAGTGTTGAATGTTGGAATTATATAATTTAGAAAGTACATATTTTACATTCAGTTAATGACATTTATACTTTGTATAATCGTGTGTAAGTTTATGTGAAATAAAAAAAAAGCATTAAAACACGTTCGTCTTTCATTATAATTTTATTAAAGTTGCTTCGGCTGTTGGTAATTTAATAAGAGCCTCCAATTTGTAGGTTACCCATATCGGGCCTCTAATAAACATAATACTTATACGAGTTTTACGGAGTATTTACACGTCGATCCATTTGTCGGTAATTTCAGAAACGCCATTGAACTTGTTTGTCATTTATAAATTTGCGAGCACACGTGTATCTGCTTGCCTTTGTTGTATGGATTGCAGAAACGCCCTTATATAATATCGCACCGAATTTAACCGATGGCCAATATGTGTATACATAACTTTTACTGTTGCAAAATCGCGCAATCATTGTCTCGTTAAAGAAACAATATACTACAATTTTTCAAAGCAAACCAATTAGCAAAAATAAAAATACTTGTTATGTAAGAATACGTTGTGTACAAATTTGCGTCTGCAAGCTGTCAAACCGACATCGGAAATTGTTCATTAAAGCAGCAAATATTAGTTCGATCCAAATTTATTTTCATATCTTCAAAAAAATCCCCGTTTAATTCGACACATTGCACATCATCATATTATTCTGTCCCAGGACATAGACTATTGACGTATTTTCTCCATACATAATCTGACTGTTTTTCAGTTTCTGCTCCCATGGCTCTATATGGCTGCCTTACTTTCCTTCTTCTTTGAAACGCTCTTGTATTAATTTCATTCCTATCTTTTCTTTTCTAAATGTGAGTCCGATTGATCTCTATTTCCCTTTACTTACTTCCACAATTATATTATACTTCCCAGCATTGCTACTTTTCCAGAGTTCTTCATTTCGATATTTCTTCTGGCTATCTAATATATTACACTTATTACAATATTACTTAATCATTAAGAGTTCACAAACACTTGCAACTTATGCTGAGTAATTTTCGTTACTCAGCACAGGTTAATGCATAGGTTCCAATCAATGTAGCAGTGCCGATTTTTTATTGGATTAAGTAGCTGGATTTTCATGGGAAATGGAAAAATTCTTTGCTCTCAATACTTTATTTAGGAAAAGAAATACTGCATTTGCTGGGTTTTCTGGGTTTGCTTTATCTGTAACTTCTTCGTACATGTTGTTCATCCTATCTTATTGTGCGACCTAGATAAGTAAATCGAGCCTTTTCTATTATTACATTGCGTACTGTAATACTTCAGTAATTGAGTAAAGTGACGTATAATATTTTGGTTTCATTCTGGATTATTACATCCTTATTTTTCAGTCCATACACATATAATTTTCATTGAGTGATAGCAAGCATAATATGAATCCTCAAGAACTTCATTAAAGCCATTACTATGTTCTTCTCATTCATTACGCAAAGACCTTGCTTAGTACTTCATCCAGAATAATACTAAATAACAGAGGTGCCAGTATACATCCTGAACTTACACCCAAAGTGTTCCAATAAATATTAGCCAGCCAACAAATAATTTTTTGTAAACACTTTCTATAATCGCCTTCAGCTTCTTTTGCGGATTTGGTGTTACGACTTCAATGAATTCAAAACGTTTCCCGCGAAGCAGATTATAAATTGAATTTGGAAAAAAGTAAATAGGAACATGGTGTTTGGCCGTTGATGTTCGTTAAGTTTTTAGTAAAAAATTCGCATACAAGTCGATATTCGTAAGGTCACATTATTGTAACGCAAAATACAGTTCTTCCACAAATATGGTATTTTCTGGCGAATATTCTTTCACTCGAACGCTTCATAACACCCGAATACTATTTATTGTTGACTGTTTAATCCATTGAGAGGAATTTCTTGTAAATAACACAACACAATAGTCAAAGGAAGCAGTCAACATGATTCTGATTTTTAACGACTTGCACGTATTTTGTCGGTGCTTTATATCATTCGTATGATTCTTATATAATACTAACACGTAGAGAAATGACTAGATGCCTTTATACAGGGTGATGCAAAAGTATCATCTGATTTTCTTTCGCTATAACGTTTGTTTAAAATGAAAACTCATTTAACTGACTATGTTTATTCGCACTTATAAATTTTGTTTCAATTAATTGTGGAAAATGATGTCCGATAAGTGACCACTGCCGGCGTTCATGCAAATTTGGGCTCTTTTGATTACATTTTCCATAACTGTGTTTGTGTCACGTTGTCAATTTCGGTTCGAATGTTGTTCTTTAATTCCTCCAAGACTTGTTCGCGTACACCGACGATTTCAAATTTCCCCAGAGAAAGAAGTCCGGGGCAGTCAAATTGGGAGATCTGGCTGGTCAAGCCAATTCACCGAAACGCGAGATTTCATCCACTGGAAAGGCATCCTTCAAAATATGCACTGTGTCGCGCACAGTATGACAAATGGCCTCGTACTGTTGAAACCACATATCTTCCTAATACATATCATCAACTTTCGGTAAGAAAAGTCCAGTTAATATAGCTCTATAGCTGTCGCCGTTCACCGTAATAGCGTTATCGTAGGCTCCTTCGAAAAAATAAGGTCCAATCACCTTTTTCGACGTAAGCGCACGCCACACAGTAACTTTGAGAGGGTGTAATGGTGCTTCATGAATTATGCATGGATTTTCCGTCCCCTAGAACCGAGAATTTTGCACGAAAAGGATATTTTTGCCGAAATTCACGTTGCGCTAACACCACTGACGAATTATTGCGCGCAAACATTGTCACAATTATCGCGCGTTCTTGAGGCGTATATCGATTGATTTATTGTTATTCACTATAAATTTCGCATGCCTCTATTTCACTAATGTCAAAACCGAACCGACATATGATGCCATTTGCAAAAATGACAACGGTTTCCAAGAGGGTGATACTTACTGCCCCGCCTGTTATGTGGAATATGTGATAATTTAGTGTTTGCCACATCATTAAGTCCGACTCGAAATTCAGAAGTTTTTAAAAGATTCTACTAGAAATATGTAATACATTTGCTTCATCTGAAAGAGTTTCTTTTAATTTTACACCTTTCAAGATATAACACCGCTGGCGAAAGAAAAGTTAATATTATAAATTATAATCCAAATTAGGTCTTCTTTATCTTGGTATTCCATTGCACTAACTACTTATCTAGTTGTAGCTTGTAAGTTTGGGAAGGCAGTTACAATAACTTTATGAATAATTAGGAACGTTGTATCGCCTGCGAACGTGCCTACAGGAATGTATTTGATTGTTGGAAGACCAGAAGTATATCTTAGATAAAAAATTGAAGCTTCGCTGAGATATCGCAACCTAAACTGTATTCAATATTATCTTTCGATGTTGCTCCCGTAACTATAACGTATTTTCAAAACATCGTTACATTACAACAAATATTAGCGATACAATAAAATTTCTGTAACACCAACAATAGTAAATTAGGTATCGATGTAAAAATGCATACATGTGTAAGCACACAACACCATGTGAATTCTAAGTAGATATTTATATCATTAAAACGTAACACAAAATATATTGCCTGAAGGAGTTTGCATGTTTCAAATTAAGTGAAAAATTTAATCCGAATTTTAGAATTACGCTGTGTATTTTATTTTTCCTGTACCAGAGCAGCTTATTGCATGTCTAATTACGTTTTGAAATATGATTTTAATAAGACGAGTTCTCTGCAGAGACGAATTTAATCTTTGTCACTTTCGCGTTGAGCTGACTTTCACAACTTATTAAGCATTCTGTGCACTTCACTGTATTACGCAAAGTGAGTTAAGTGTTTGTCATGTTAAAGTTGTTGTATAAACGTTATAAATACTCGAATTTAATAATAATAGTAATAATAATAAATAATAAGGTAATCTTTATTGTCCAGTAAATTAAAAAGGATCCTAATGAAGAACAGAAATTTACAATTAAAGATCGGACTATGTAACTAATTCAAAATTTAAAAATAGCGCTCTTATAAACAAAAACTATAAAAAATGAATAAACAAAATGCACTTATTTAGCACATTAAAGTATATTATTATAAACAAATTTTTGCTACTCCTTGCTATATTATTAAATAATATACACATTTTTGGGAGTTATAATTGATATTAGAAAGTTATTGGAAGAAAAACGTGTTATGAAAAAGTGTAATTGAGACAACTCACTCAGGACAATTGATCTTGTAATAAACTAAGTAAAAAGAAATTTTAGACTTTATGAGCAGAGAGCATAAATTTGAAAGCGTCTCCATTACCAATCCCTGTCATTACACAAGTATTTCGTTTGATGTAATAACTTCAGTGACTTTCTATGTTTAGATTCGTAAGGTTGTTTGTTGCTTCGATAATTGTTGGTATTTGATATTGCATTATAGAGTAATTATAAGCTCAAAATTTAATAATAACGGGTCATTGTATGTGGACGTATGTATATTTATCAAAAAATTCCCAAAGTTAAAATACAATGGTGGTAGAGTAGTTTCTTTAATGTATGATACACCTTTCGTCTGTCGGAAAAAAATGACTGCTTTAGGCACATAAACTACCGAAAAACCCAAACATGTAAAACTTAAATTTCTTTTTAATATTGATGTCATTTAAGACAATGATGTTGATGAACTGTTCTGTAAGTTTTCGACGTTAAGAAATTATTTTCAGTCTGCGCACGCGAAATTGAAATCACTATAAAATCTATTCTAAAACATAACAAAGTATAGTTGAGCTGTTATAAAACTGCAGTTTGTAAAAAATTCTATTTTCAGTGCCATAGTATGTACGCTGAAACTACATCAACAGTCGTTTCTATTTTATTAGCTGATAGGAAGTTGTCAAGCTGTACCAGCATAACTATTTACAGTGTGATAATAAATACACTAGAGAAACTTCAATTGACTATAAACCAAGCAATGATATTTGTTAATGATGCCTGCTCGTTAATGTTTTATGCAAGACGTTATCTTTAAAAAGTGTTTCCGTTTACTACATGCAGCAATACATCCACTCACAAAAGCTTTAAGAACGAATACTCATATTTTCTAAACTTATGCCGGAAATTCAGTGTTTTCCATTACAAAAACTATTTTTACACACTGGAGCACATGGTTACAAGCAGTTTCTTCATTTATCTTAAAATTTTCACAACATTAAATACTTATACATAGTATTAGTCTCCAATACTAAAGAATTAGAAGCCAATCAGAGAAAGCAAATCAAAATTTCATAGTGCTCAAGTTGAAATAGATTTGCAAATTGTTCTTGTGAATTACATAGTAGTAGCTAATACTCCGTGTCTTGTTAGATGATTGTCTACTATTTGAGATAAGAAAGAAAGCGAGCTAAGTGGGTTACATAGACTTTGATAAATAATAATATCAAACAAGGGAGCATTTTGATATTTTAGCATTAAAATTACTTAAATTTATAACTAATAACTGCATTAGAAATTTTCTGTCTTTCCAGAAAATAATTATAAATTAAATTGCTTTATTTAGTTAGGTTATATTTAATTATTCAATATAGAGGGAATAGAAAAGCGATCCACCTATAGAGGGCAGAATATACCCGGTACTCAGTCGCACTCCGAGACAGAACAAGGAGTCACAGCAGAAATAACCGACACCACTGTGCTAAGGAAATTAATAGAACAAGAGTGGGATAAATCTCACGGTGCTGATTTTCTCCAGTAATCAAACAATGTTAAAGACACTGGATTCGGTGCAGATGAAGTCTAAACTAGTATCAGATTGCGGGTTATATACGTGCCTTAAATGAGTTTGGTAGTCGCAAAAATTGGGCAAAAGCTTCGTTGTCAGGGCGCTAAGGTTGTATAGCCGATAAAAAACCGCCGAACTGGCTCGGCAAGCATCGTCAATGGCTTTCATATGGCCGGAGCCTTGCTGTGACATTGCAAAAGAAATATCGAAGCAGTCATGGAAAAATGGTCTGAAAATATGTCTGAAGATAGAATGGAGAACTCCCTGAAGTTAAAAACTGGCAAAATAGTTTGATACTAAATGGTCGCCCAAAATTGCAAGAGATCTGCTGAGAACGGACAGAGTGTTTATTAGAGAATGATGGTTTAATAACGGTGCATTATAGGTGCAACATATATATTAACAATATGAACTTAACAGAAGAGACCATATTAGATTCTGTCAAGTAGAAGGAAAAACTGCTTTCCATGTACTACGCCAAAGTGAGAGTTTGACAAAAAAATTATTTCTATGAATGGTAAATGAGAAATATGGCTTGAGAATATACTCTAACGAGATATGAGAATCACAATTGATTTACAAAGGTCACAATAGAATAGATTCCTTGACAATCTCAAGAAATCTAATCCAATCAAGAAATCTAATCCAATCTAGCTTATACTGAGTTATAACTAATAAAATTAAACAAAGAAAACTACTACTTCTTCTGAACACTGCAATGACTACAACGAACGTTTCACTCTATTCAGATATTATCTAGTATTCTGGCTTTGTTTAGTAATTATACTCACTGGATTGATATTATTATAGAAGCTATAATACAAAGTAACGAGAGAATTAAATGTCCATCTATCGGACATTAGTGACTCTAATACTTTCACTAATGTCCGAAAGATGGACATAGTTCTCACAATAAGATTGAATCGAAAACTTAAAAATATATTAACTGTTTCAGGTATGTTCATTTATATTTTCGAGAGTAAATTATTTATTAAATTTACCTGAATTTTTATGTGTATTTTGTTGGCATTATAAATGACGCAATTTATATATTCTGCCGTCAGCCTTTTAAAAATGCGCAAACTTCCGAGAAAGACGTTTGGAAGTTAATAGATCTGTTGAAAGATTCCGTTTGTTCGGCAACATAATAAATATCTGCGATACAACTCTGTAGAAATCGTAACTTTTCTTTGCTTTAGTCTGTGTGCCACGAAAAGTTTTACAAGTTGTTACGGAAGTCAAATGTGTACTGGGTATTGCAAATGGAACGAAATTGCATTTCCACTGTGGGCGTTGTTTCTCCTGGGGCGTCCTCAGACAACAACCCTCAGGAAGCAGTGTGCAATTTATATGTAAATTCCATGTGTGGGTGGATAAATACATTATCCGCTGCGTATGCCCCAAAATGAGAGAGACTTGGAGGAAGTAAATTAACACGAATATTCGGCGAATTGTCTAATAAGGTTTTTCAATTATCAACTGTGAATTATTCATTAAATGTAATAGAGTGTAAGTAATAAATACCATCTTGTAATTTTATGAAAAGCAAACCTAATATGGCATGTACGTATTTGTACAAACATATGGATATTTGTTGCATTGTTAATGTATTATATTACTTGTTTCTTTGGATATTATGCATGAAATAGAAATTTCTACATACAGTCATCACAAAAGTTTTCGTACACACTTTGAATTTTGAAAACTATCAAATGCAAACATCCGATTATAGGAGAGCATATATATATTTCCGTTTAACAACGTTAAAAGCATCTAATAATATAAAAGTATTACTATTTTAAACTACAAGTTCTTTCTGGGCATTTCGGGCTTACTTATTTCCTAATTTTGTTAATAAATACAAACACTTTTTCACAACACTTTATAGTATGTTTACTACACTGTGAAATGCTACTGCTAAATAAGCATTATTATTATATAATCGGGATACCTTAAAATTATGTAACATTTACAACAACGATTTATTTATACTGATGCAGAGGAACCATGTATGTATGCGCATGTCCATCTACATAAACTTGCTTTGTAAGTGACTTTTTTTTTAAGTAATTGATACTAGTCATCTGCATCGCTGTCTTTAAAACAATTATAAGTCTTTTGGTGTCACAATTTCTCTTTGTACAAATATACATAATTTTTTTGCCTCTTCCCTGGAACTGTGAATGAGGTGTAGGCAACGGTTATCTCTTTTTTTATTAATTTTTTACATATTTTTCTAGCTTTTATTTTCTAATTGAATTAGCCTGATTTGTAGTTATTTACTTAGGCTATTACGTATTGCATTTAGATCTTCAACAACTTCTCAGTGGTTTGTTGTATTTGAGTGCTTTTCACGGGTCGTGAACAATGTACTAAATTCAGAGAATGAATTTAGTACATCGTGTCAGCTCAGTGAAAACAATGTCACGGATTTTTGTTTTATTAACCTCACTTCTGGGCCATACGTTACCGAATTTTTATCAAGTATTTGAATATCTTTCGTGTACTCACTAATTACTTGCTCTTGTATAATACTAAACGCTGCCTACATATATAGTTCTACTAGTAAGGAACAGTATATATATTAAGTATATATATATATATGTATATATATATATATTATATGTATATATATATATATATATATATATATATATTAATTCTTCTTTACAAAAAAATTACTGATAATGAGGTGTATCATTCGTGCCGCTCTCTCTACAAGATTACGAAGATTATTCGAATAGCAGAAAAATCACATAAAATATTTACGCGTTCAATGATAACAATATGGGAAGGTCTTCCTTATAAATAATAATGAAGAAAACAACAAAAATAACAATTTTGCAATTACAAATACAATTTTTTATCTTATATTGTCTATTTAAATTTATGTAGAAGCAGTATGGATAGAATGGTCTACTATTCAGATCTAACTCTGCCTCTTATCTTCTTCATACTCTTAGGCTCAAGTCCTTTCTCCGAGGTCTTACCAAGGAACTCCTTTAAGTAGCAAAACAGGTGAAGATCACTAGCTGCAAGATCTGGACTATAAGGTGGATGATTCAGTTGTTCCCATGAAAAAGATATGATTAGATCTTGTGTGCAAAAACATGTGGCCTCGGACTGTCATGGAGCAACATCTCACTGAAAGACAATAAAACACAGTCCAATATTTTTGTTCTGTGATCGTCAGAAACCAGTCTCGAAACCCACCAACAACGCAATTTGCGACATTTCAGTTTCTCCAAAGCAATTGTGTACAAAACTACCCTACGAACTTGTGAAAAATCAATTGATGACTTTGAAATCGTGAATCATCGGTCCTCTTGAATTTTGCTATACATATTAAGAACGAAATCTTCAGAAATCAGAGAAGGTCGGCCTGGGCGTGACACATCATGCCCATTAACCCGCCCGTCCCTGAACATTCTCATCCACTTTCAAATATTCTTGTTCAGCTCTTCAACTCAAGTGCTTATATCTATATACTATCCACTCATAGCATTATCACCATAGCTTCACAAATTCAATGATGAATTTCTACTGCTGTTAATTTTCTTGCACTCAAGAATCAAATTACAGATCGTATCTCAAAGTCAGCGGGCGAATCAAATTCCTCGAACATTATAAACTAGACACACAGATAGACGATACGACTGCGAATAGCGTCTAAACGCGCGCAAAGCATGCTGGAAGCAGATCCGCATGCGCCTGCAGTGATCACGCGTCATTCTCACTCCCATTCACAAACAGATCTTATTTAAAAAATAACCCTCGTATATATGACGCATGCTTTATTTTCCGTTTTAATTTTGTGTTTTGTGCATTCTATTTATCTATTTAAGATGTTATCCATTGTTCTCCGTATGTAACAGTAGTGGAAGAAAATTCATTTTCATAGACGATAATGTTAGTTCTAGTCGAACAAATATTTTATTATTTACAACAGAATTGAAGAAGTTGACATAGACCAACCAATTCCTCAGACGATTTTAACAAAATGTCCGCTAATTATCTTGAGAAATGTAGTTCAAATGTATGCAAAAGCGAGTAGTTCTTAAAGACGATTATTTGAAAAGTAACAATGGCATTTATATCCAACAATTAGGTGTTTTGATATTTCTTTATTTTTCTCAATAATTCAATGCTCATTATAATTATTACCTAATTGTACATGTCGTATACATTTTATTCTATAAATGTCTGCCGCGTTTCGACATTTTCTAATCATTTGGCGAAATTATATGTTGGCTAATTTAACTACCATAATTCAACATGCTTATTTTCACTCACATTCACCTAATTTTACTCCACGCTCTCATGTTGCCCGCCAAAGCAAGCGAGTCCTTTTTTATATTAGTAGAAATGCACTTGAATATTCATGAATGAGTACGTACGTATGTATACATACGCGATGCATTTGCAAACATACTTCGCTTAAATTGATGCACGAGTAGCGTCAAGCAAAATTGTCGAGCGTTATAAATATTTATAGCTTCCTGGATGTCTAGAGGAAGCTCGCATCAAAGAATATGTTAAGCGCGAAAAGTTTTTCTTCGACGGCAAAGTTTTTACAGCCGGGGAAAAAATTTCCGCAAAGAACTTTCTATTACGTCACGGACCCAAATTTAAATTGAAATTATTAGTGTAATTTGAAGGTTATTCGAACTTTCCGAACTCACTATTTCCCGAAAGAAATATTTCCTGAATATTCAACGTTCTCAATTATAATCTTGGAATGAATTTGAAAAATTAAAGTATGAATTATTTAAGTCTGTTTAATTAAAACCTTAAAAAACTATTTCGTATTACGAGTAGAAATAGAAAAGTTTTCTGCCTAACAAAGGAACAAAAGACCTATGATTTTTTGAACATTTTATTTGTCGAGGTAACCTCCCTTAACTTCAACGGACTTGCTCCACCTGTACTGGAAAGACTTTATTCCATTAAGAAAAATTATTTGTGTTGGCCTTTAAAATAGGTATTAAGTTCATTTTCTAAATTTCTAAAGGAACAGAAATCAGGCGGAAATAAATCCAAATTATACGAGGGTAGTTTGACAAGTAGTGAGAATGGAAAAGAAAAACGAATTTTTTAAATACAAAATCTTTTTTATTTTTGAATATATTCTCCTAAAAGAGCAATACATTTATTCCAACGGTGCTCCAATGCCCTTATGCCATCTCTAAAATGCGATTCCGGAAGGCTTGCAAAATACTCATTTACGAAGATGATAAGCTCGTCGTTAGACGAAAATTTCTTTCCACCTAGTGCCGTTTTCAATTTTGGAAAAAGGTGAAAGTCGGAAGGGGCTAGATCCGGCGAATAAGGCGCATGCGGTACTAATTGTAAATGCAACTCGTGGGTTTTGGACATCGCAACTGTGCTAGTGTGCGAGGGAGCGTTATCTTAGTGAAACAGAATCTTGTTCTTTGCCATTCCTGGCCGTTTAGCACGAATATCAACATTTAATTTTTGTAGAAGTTCTGCATAATATTGTCCGTTTATTGTGGCACCTTTCTGAAAGTAATCAATGAGTAAAATGCCCTTTGAATCCCAAAAAATTGATGCCATCACCTTGTTTACCGATAAAGTGATTTTCGCTTTCTTTGGAAGTGCAGAACCACGTTCTAACCATTGTTTCGACTGTTGTTTAGTTTCGGGTGTACTGTAGTGTATCCAAATTTCATTGCAAGTAACAAATCGCCTACAAAAATCAACCGGATTCCGCTTATAAAGGTCCAAACACGCATTGGAAATGCGCAAACGAGTGAACTTTTGATCAGTCGTAAGCAATCGCGGCACCCATCTTGCCGAAAGCTTGGAAAGACCCAATTCTTTCGTTTAAATGTGGTGTACGCGTTCTGTTGAAATGTTAATCATGTCTGCTATCGCTCTCATTTTGAGTCGTCGATCTTGCGTAATAATATTATGGATTTTTATAATCATTTCCTTAGAAGTTACGATTTTTGGTGCTGCAGAGCGCGCTTCATCAACACAGTTTGTTCTGCCACGTTTAAATTCATTTACCCATATACTTATTGTGGCAGATGATGGAGCAGATTCACCTAATGTTTTCCGTAACTCATCTTTTATTTCGGTAGCTTTCATACCCTTAATTACGAAGTAGTTAATCACCGCACGATACTCTGCTTCTTCCATTTTAACAAAACGACGTGTTGCTTCTTTTTCAATCAGCTGTCAAAAATAAACTAATCAACCGATTTATCTAAATATGGGAATGTAAACATATAAATAGCCAACCCAAATTACAGTGCATTTAAAGCGCCACTTATGTGTCATTCTTACTACTTGTCAAACTATTCTCGTATTTCAAAAGAAAGAATATGTAACATTAATGTTATTTCCAAATTTTAACTTTATTCTTTCTATTTGGGTAGAAAATAAAAACATCTAAATATCTATATGTAGGACAACGTCCTATAGATTTTCGGTACTCAATTTAAGTACGGACTTTCTATAAAAATAATATAAATATTGGCCGTTGAAATAATCAATGCACGCACGCATTTTAGAATCATTTCTGTATATTACACTAGGCGAATCTCCATCCAACTAAATTGCCCGGAATGGCGTTATTGTCATTCAAATATTCCGGTGCAAAGGTTCTGCTCACACGGCGTAAATAATTGAAATTTCGGCTATGATTTTAGGTGTACATCGACCAGACAACAGAGAGACCTTTCATATCCTTCTGCCATGCTCGAGTCTTAGCCATCTGTCGTGGCAGAAAGGAATGTGGTAGGATAACGTTATTATTACTGGAAAACATCTGCGTGTGATTTACTAAGGACAATTTAGGTAGCTGCCTCGTGCGCTGGTGTTATTCTTTTTCGTTTTGTTCACGTCTGTATGAAATTAAAGTTATATTACTAACCTGAATGAAATAAGCCGATATAATGTACATTTGCAAAATTTTGTTTGGTAAGGAAAATGAATTTTACGTTTAACATTATTAAATCATCTTCAATATTTATGAATGTGATTGTTACATAATTTTGAAAAAATAAATACACTTTTTTGCCACCATGTCTAATATCTATCCACGGGCCAAACAAAAATAATAAATAAGACGATTTGTATGCGTACTACATTACATCAAAATCACAAGTACGTTCTAAATTTAAGAAGGAAATAACATTAAAATAGTTATTAACGTGAAAGCGGTTAAATAATGTAAAAGTAGTACGACAAAATAATATATTTAATTAAATTTAATCCTAAGTTCACAGTTTATTAATGAAAAATCGCTGTAAGACATTTTACAACCCCTATATAGCATAATAGTATCTTAAGCGTTAATTCTTGGCATACCCATGACAATCATGATAGAAAACTCAGTAATCAACAGTCAACAATTTATTCGGGACAACAAACGAGAACAACAAATTGTATTTGATAAAATTTTATACAAAATTCAGCACTGAAAAGCAAATATCTTTTGTTCTACTTAATGGAACTAAACCACATTGCCATAAAAGCTTTTCATGAAAAGTTAGGTCCAGCGTCTCTTTTCTGAAAATTTCAAAACGGGAAATCGATGCGTTACATATAAAGAGCATCGGTTACCAGAATCAACACTTTCGAATGTTGATTGTGATTGTGAACGTGATTGTTAAACAATCAATTACGTGTAATGGCGTAAAGGCGATAGTGGGCGATTGATAGTGACAGCAAAATTGAGAACTTAGTCTTCTATTAAATAAGAGTAAATTAATTTTTCGATAATATCTTAGGATAAAACATTTATCAAAATCCAGATGCAGACAACTAAAGCGTGACCAATAAACTATGAAATTAAAGTTGATTTGCAATTCTACCAAATCTACAGAGTTAGATACAAGGGTGTATAATTCAAAATTATATCCATAAGAAGGTTATGGTATTTAACAGATGGTTATTGAATAAACTAAAAAGTAAAGGACTTAGGTTCGAGCCTTGAGGAACACCGGAAACTGAACAAAAATCAAGCAATTTTTAACCATTATAGAAAAAATAGTTACTTCTGTTGCACAAACGCAATTTGACTAGGAAAGGGACAAAACTAAAAAACACTTTCTTAATGAAATTTTGTGATTTACAAAATAGAAGGCCTTAGATTAGCCTGTATATGTATGTCCATTAGACCTCGATCATTTACAACTTCACTAACAAACTGTGAAAAAGTGACAGATTATACACGTAATAGAAAGGTCGGAAAAAAAACATGATCTTTAGGTGAGACATAAGATTTAATATTAGGAAATATTGAAATTTGAAAAACGTTCTCGAAAACTTAGAAAAAACTAAATAACATAGCTATAGGTTTGTCCAATACTTCACAAATTGAGATGAATCACTTTTTTTAAAAGAACGGGTATGTGGTATCGCTAACAATAGGATTAAGAATCAAGTCATTATCAGGCGTCATGTTGTTGACTAGTTGAGACCTTATTTCTTCTATTAATAATTTCAGAGCAGAGACTAGGAAACCCAGAGAGTTAGTAAATGTTTTTGCAAATTTGTTGACAATTGCTTGAGAATCATTAAGTTTCTTACATCCATGAGACATATTTAATAGAACACATGGTTTATCTTCCTTTCAGCAATCATTTCCCTATAGCTACCTAGGATTAAATTTGACCTAATTTTCTATCTCTGATACATAACTAATGCAAACAGATGATATTTGATTTTTAACAATACTTCAAAATTCACTACATTTATTGTAACAACTTATGTTATCAGTTCTTTCCCAGTAACGACTGTAATAATCTTTCAGGTTCATATCATGCTTTATGTCGATACTAAATCATACTAACTGAGAAGAACGAGAATTGATAATCATTGCTTTAAGAACGGCTAAAACGCATAACGAATTAATAAAGAACAACTATTGTAGATGAAATATTAAGTAAGACGCGTTTCACCTATTGAAGGCTCATCAATTATTCTAGATCTTATCGGCGACTCATTCTTACCTCATGGTTTGTGGTGTCGAGATTATACACAATGGTAGTGAAAAGACTGTGACCATGTTTCGAATAGAAAATTGAAACAATACGAATTATGCCCTAAAGTAAAGTTCGGATACTTTTACTTTTATTTGAAAGATGAAAGTATAGCTTCTTTTTAATATCATTAAGCTATTTAAGAAAAAACCTCGTGACCAAGATTCTAATGCAAAATAAAAGAAAAACGCTTTACCCAGTGTAAATCGAAATAATTAAGTAATATTTTATTTATCTTCTAGAATAATAGAAAGCTCATTGCGGTGTACAAAACATTACAGTTTGAATTCGCGAAAAAAAATCTAATGCGCTGCCTTCGCTAATCAAAAGATGTTAAATTGCAAGGAATCTGATAAATTCGAAACACGTTATTTAATAATTCCATGGGAACAATCAAAATACGTAAGAATGATGAAGGCACCTTCAACAATTTAGGTAGAATGTGAAAGAAACACTTCAAATTCTTCGGAGAAGTACTGTAAGCCTGAAATATCTTAAATGCAGTTAAAAAAAATTAAATTCTATAAAAACGTAAATTACATATAGCAATATCTGTTAACGTAACAAGGAAAGGTGTTTGTTTATCAAAAATGTACATGATGATGTGGGGATTTAAACGTACCAACTGAAAAAAAATTTAAACTAAGAAAATTATAATTTAAAATTCTCGCGCTTGACACGAATAAAGAAAAATTAACATGCACAAAGACACAAAGATACCAACACACAACCAGCACCTATCAGAATAAACAATCGCATTAGAAGGGAAAAATTATGTTACGAGTGTCAACAGAAGGGACAATAAAAGTCTAAAGCGTTTACAGCAAGAAATAGCATTTCATAAAAAGAAAAACTAATAACATCAAACAGAATTTCTGTGTGAAAAAGCTAACAACTTACGAGGGCATTTGTCTGCAGCATCAAATTATATGTATGAATGATAAGCACTGGAAAAGGACTTGAGGCACGGTCTTTCATAAGAATGAAGGACCCTGCTTAGTTCCCATCCTTGAATATACATTTAAATTTACGCAACATCTTACGGACGATTTGTATAATATGAAAATAGATGTGTTCAAGTCGTGACTAAATATGTTGTTAATTGCCCGTCAAATTGGGATGTTTATATAACACATTTTGAATTTTAATCGTAATACTATTACGTAGATACATACATAAACTGATTTTCTTAACAAGTTATGAAACTGTTTACTTAAATGTTATCTTTAGGCTGCAGAATATAATCTAAAGTACACTGCAAGCCATTTAAACGAGTGTCATCTTTTCTATAAGAATTACCTAATTTAATTTAAGATGAAATTGTTACGAGAACGGCTAATTTAGTTTTTAAACAATTTAACAGTGCATCTCCAAACTACCTAACCGTAACGCTCCATTGACCCATGACCCATTATACATATACATATAAACCTGTCCCCCATCGACTTACACCAGTTTCAGTGCAGTAGTTCAGCCCTGAAGGTGTCCCATACAAATGGGTATGAAACGTCGGCAGATATACAAGTGACGCGCCCGGAAACCCAGAAGCAGATAGCAATTTAAGAGTTTTCGTCATTTTCGCATAATAAATAATAAGTTTAAAAACATGATGAGCATACATGGAGATACACTCCGCGCAACATGAATAGGACCAACTGCATATATGACATTTGTAGTTGGTATAAACATGGTAGCGCGCTGGAATTGTTATTTTCGAAAATAAGAGGGTTGATAAAAAGATGTATGTAGGTACCAAATATAATTTTTGTAAAAGTCAGTGCAAATGTACGTTACTAATGACAATAAGTAGAGTAATTAAACGCCACTTGAATACGACCAATCTACAAAATAAAAGATTCGTTTGCAATAACAAAATACTTTATTGTTCAATAATGAGTACTTTTGCCATTATTTCTTATAACCTCAAATAGTCGGGATGGAATGGAATTATACAGGGTTCTCAAGTAGTCAACGGGAAGTTCCGCCCAACTTCGTTTCAGCGCCTGCTCTAGTTCGTCAGCGCAACTGAATTGGGTAGCATTGGAGTACAATTTACGCGACAACCATCCCCAAACATTTTCTATGATGTTCAGGTCGGGGGAGAGCGATGGCCAATCGAGAACCTCCTTGCCTTGTTGAAACCAGCGTCGAACAATGCGCGCGGTGTGAATACTGGCATTATCCTGTTGGAAAATAAATGGCCCACCTGCCATAACGTTGGAAAATTTGTCTTTCACCTGTTGCAGCAGCTGGACGTAATTTTCCGAATCCTGTCTGGCCTTCACTATTACTAAATCAACAGGTCCGTTATAGGAAACAGCTCCCCATACCATGACTGAACCAACATCGGCTCGCCTTCGTGACTGAATCACTTCATCTTTACGTAAATCGTGGAAATAATAAGAAAACCTATCCGGTCCATCTAAATTAAACTTCTTCTCGTCACTGAAAATAACAGTTTGCCATTCTCTTGTCTACCCCATTTTTGCTCGAGCAAACTGAAGACGTGCAGTGCGCTGAAATTCCCTTAAAGGAGGCCGTCGTTTAATTTTCAAACGTTTTAAATGCGGACAGGTCTTCGGTAACTTCTGTACAGTTCTTACCGATGCATTCGTTCCAACGTTATTCGCGATTTGTCTTGCCGTTAATGCCGAATTCGATGCTTCGCGTAATATGGCTCGAAAACGGATGTTGTTCGCCCTTTAAAACGTTTTCCATAATTCTCGGGATCCCTAATAAAATTATTCACAACCTGGTGTGATCGACTTATTTTCTTTGCAGTAGCCCTTGAGGAATACCCTTCTTGATGGAACGCTTTAATTTTTCCAATTTCTTCCATACTTAAGCACTTCTGTCGTCCCATCGTTGCACAATACCCTTAATTACAGATGTTTGTTTATCCGGATACACGTTGTAACTCGACACTCATCCGGTAGCTTACTATTAAATACTGGTCGTATCCAACCGGCGCGGTGCATTTTATATGTATGTGGTACTTACGTCACCCAATGCATAACGTTAGGCACTATTGCGCAATAATGCGTATTATTTGCCATATCATACCATTACAAACTTGCATTGTATTTTTAGTAAATGAATTGTTTTTCAAACCACCGAAAGCTTGCAACAAGTCGGGTGGTCCTATTCATGTTGCGCGGAGTGTATATTATACATGCAGATCATTTATACACAGTTTGTCACAGAGAAAACCGAACTTTTTTAAAATAGTAATTTTTAGAAACGTCATCTATTTAAAAAATATGTGTCGGTAAGGTAGATTTCTGACCAATGTTATGTCAAACTATTTGCATCATTAGAAGCAGAGAAATTGCGCATAAAGTAACAATGTGTATTTGGCATTGGTCGAAATATAAATTTTAAACAAAGAGCAAATATCAAGTTCTGTTTTAAACTCTGTAAATCGTTTACCGAAACGTTTAACTTGATGAAACAAGTGTATGGTGATGCGTATTTATCACGTAAGAATGTATATGAGTGGTATAAACAATTTAAAGACAGTTGTACGAACATAAATGACGACGAACATCCTTATGCAAAAATATCTGCGGTTACGGAAAGTAACAACGAACTTGTACGTGAATTTATCAAAAATGGACCTAAATCCTCATTGCGATGGATGGGAATGGAATTAAATATTTCCAAAGATTCAGTTCGTCGCATTTTGACATAGCATTTGGGACTTAGAAAGATTTGTGGAAAGTTTGTACCACACCACAAACCATGAGGTAAGAATCTAACTGAATTCAACATTGTACAGACTTGATTCAAGACACAAAAAAAGACGAAAACTTCAGGTATGCTATTGTAACTGGCAACGAGACGTGGTATTTTCAATATAATCCAGAGACCAAGCGTCAAAACTCCGAATGGAAGAATCTGAGCGAAGAAAAACCGAGCGGTTTGAAGAAATCAAAAGTGAAGAAAATTTTGATATGTCTTTATGATTCGAAAGGCATAGTGAACAAAGAGTTTGTACCAACTAGTCAAACAGTCAATGCTGTATACTATCTTGGTATTATGAAGTGTCTTTTGGCACATATTCGTCGTGTGCGCCCTCACTATCGTGAAAATGGTAGCTGGCGTTTATTACCGTCTCATCGCTCGATGCTTATCACTGATTTTCTAACTACAAATAGTATTTTAACCATCAACCATTCACCATATTTACCAGATTAGCCCCTGTGGTTTCTGTCTATTCTCCAAACTACATTTTCCGAAGAATGGACAGCATTATGCCGACGTCGAAGTCATTAAAAAGGCGTCGACAGCGATCTTGAAGGACATCTTCAAAGATGAACTTAAAAATTCATTGGACATGTTAATTGATCGTGCAAAACGTTGTATTGAAGCCGAAGGCGACTACTTTGTATAAAATAAATGAATTTTATCAAAATAGCATTTGTTTTTAATTTAAAAAAGTTTGGTTTTCTCTGCGACGGACTGTGTATATATATATATGTTTTTTAATATTATAAAAAAATTTAGAAGAATATACTCTTTATTTAAGATATATACGAGGGAGCGTTTTTATATTCGCGGAATGGGGGACAAGGGGTGGAAATAAAACAACCAAATTATTTTTCTTTTTCAATATATTCACCTGCAAAACGGATACATTTTTCAAATCTTTCAATTAATTTATTTATACCCTCATAAAAAAATGATTTCTCTTTATCTGCAAAATACGCCGAAACTGCCTCCTTGACTTCATCATCGGCAGTAAATTTTTTACGCCGCAGCTCTTTTTTCATTTTCGGAAACAGGTAATAATCACTCGGGGCCAGGTCAGGGCTGTAGGGTGGGTGATTCACAATTTCGAAGCCCACCTTATGCAGGGCAGCTAACGCAACGCGGCTCTTGTGGACGGGCGCGTTGTCGTGCAAAAGCAAAACACCTTTTGTCAATTTTCCCCGTCTTTTCCCTTTAATGGCTTCTTGTAGTCGCTCTAACATTGAAGCGTAATATTCTGCGGTTATAGAAATACCTTTATCTTTATAATCAATCAACAATATTCCTTCCGAGTCCCAAAATACCGTTGCCATGAGTTTCCCAGCTGATTGTGACACTTTAAATTCCTTGAGAGGTGCTGTGCCCTTTTTATGCCACTGCATGGAGTCTTGTTTAGACTCAGGTTCATAATGATGAACCCGAGTTTCGTCTCCAGTAACAATTCCACTCAATACACCATCCTTGTCTTCATTACAGAGGTCCAAAAATGCACGCGAACACTCTACGCGCTGTTGTTTTTGCGGCGGCGTGAGCATTCTCAGCACCCATCTTGCGCTGACCTTAGACATGCCGAGATGATCGTGTAGGATTTTAAAAATTGTTGTATCGGATACTCCAACCATTTCTGCGAGTTGTTTCTTCTTTAGTCGAGCATCTTCGAGTACAATTTGTTCAACTTTTTGGCGTGGTCACCTCAATGCTCCTGCCCGGCCTCGGGTCGTCTTCAAGGGATTCCCTTCCTTGTTTAAATAAACAAACTATGCCACTTGTACACCATGGTTTTTCCTAGACAAGAGTCGCCGTAAACCAATGACATCTCATTCATTATGGTCGCGACTGATTTTCCTTGCCTGGTAAGGAACTTTATAACGGCACGATATTCAATTTTTTCCATATTTCACTTTTCACTCCTGATTATGTTACTTGGTTGACGATAGCTCAAAGACTAACTGTCTAATAACAATGAAACTTCGTATTTATACCAATCATGAGTCGCTGCACAGGCCACGCCCCAATGCGCCTACTCACCCCTGTACAACCCGCTCATTCCGCGAATATAAAACGCTCCCTCATACCAAGACTAATAATTTTGTGTTAGTGCCATCTGTAGATACAAAATAAATCTAGTTTTGTTAGATATTCCATACTACCATGAATTCACGTTTATTACCGGCTAGTGGAACAAAAATTTTGAATAATAAATTCCCACCGATTATTTGATAACGTTCAATATATCAATTACAAAGTACTTTCGCACACCTTATGCAGTTTAGGACAAATCTTAAAAAAAGACAAAATTAATGGCAATTAAAGTCATGTAAAAATATCCCTGACAAGTTGTAACGCAGATATATATTCTAGGGGCAATACACGCGTGATGTTACAGAAGAAAAAAATAACTAGCATTTTCCCCGGAACGGTGACAGCTGAAAATTGTATTTTCCGAGAGATAATTTCGTTTTCAATTGAAATGCCGTACGCGTCGCCTTTATAAATGGTGACGCTCAAGGTTGACATTTGCACATCGGGTGAGCTCCTTTTGTTTCACGTCACTGTCAGGATTTGACTAATGGGAGAGCTCCGTTTCTGCAAGCGGTTGATGCAAATTTCATTCGAGACAGTACCGATGCATTTGAACTCTTGAAAGTACGATTGATGATCCGGGCTCGCGAACTCTCAACCTATCTTATCTAGCTGTGCCCTTCTTTCGAGAGGAAAAAATACGTATTTCAAATTAAGTTTGGAATTAGAATATTTGATTGGTAATTTTTCCTATTTAAGTAAAAGAATTCTTTTAAATTAGTTCTACTTTGGTGAAATAAAGCCAGTTAAATAAAACGATTTAAGGAAATTATATTCGACTTAATTAAATCACTAATTAAATATTTTAAAATAATTAGTACAGTTGTTAAAGCCGTCAGACAGCTGTATGAAAACTTCATCAATTACCAAAATAGGTACCACCATATCTAAGGAGTTTCTTATTACAAATGAACTAAAATAAGGATGTCGTCTGTCGATCACATTATTCGAGATATACTTGGACAAGTCATTAAAGAATGGAGGTCATGTGAAGCTATAGGAATACAATTGAATAAGGAAACAACGTCGTATATACTCCACTTTGTAGATGACCAAGTTGTGATATCCTAAGAGAGAAGATTTGGAGTTTATGAGTACACTACACTTTAGAGAATATGAATTTGAGACCTTTCCGTAAATATGAAAAAAATAAGTATTTATTTGTGGGTCGACAGCGATAAGATGTCTGGGATGGATACTGGCGAAAAAAATAGAAGCATATAAGGACTGTGCAATACCCACATAGGAACGAAATATATTGCTTTAGACTCACAGAAAGAGAAATCAAAGCTAGAATAGTTAAAGTGAAGAAACGAATACTGAAAATAACTGGAGTATTAAACGGAATTTTATGGTCTGAAAGTAACCCCATTGAAAGGAAACATCAACTATACAATTCCTTTCTAGAAACTAGGTTACTTTGTGGTCGCAAATGCTGGCGATTTTAAAAAAAAACTTCTGGTTATAGAATGAAAAACTGTAATGGATCGGCTAGAATCTCTAGACTTTGAAGAATAACAAATTGTGGAATAGGAGAAAGCTTGAAAGTAGGAAAGGACGTAACAGAAGAGGAAAGACAAACTAAGTTGACATGGTCATCATTAATGACGAACGACTACCAGAGAAAATTTTGAAGTGGTTTCTCTTAAGGGAAGTAAACGAAGATGGTCAAAACAACATGGATGAGAGGAGTAAGGACAATCATGTAAGAAAGATATGCAAGCGAGATTGATATGACTGAAGGGGTTGGAGACTAGATGCGAGAGGTGTCAAGAAATGCACAAGAAATACAGTGGCGATGCTTCAAAGACCATTTACAAAGTCACCATAGGTGACGAATCTTGTATCTATACGTATGAGCCCGATAATAAACAGCAGTCGACTGTGTTGTATTCCAATATGAGCCAAAACCAACAAAAGTTGTTCGCGCTCGAAGCACATCAAAACAAATGGTCGCCTGTTTTTTAGGAAAAACCGGTCACGTTGCAACCGTGCCCTTAGAGAGTAGTCGAGCGGTCAATTCCGAATGGTACAATTGTTTGGCAAAAGTTTTTGAAGAAATAAAGAAAACAAACCGAAAAGGACAGATCATTCTCCACCATGACAATGCGAGCTCACACAGGTCGGTTCAAACAATTGAATATTTGACCAGGCAAAACATTGAATTGATGAGCCATCCGCCGTACAGCCCTGATCTAGCACCCTGTGATTTCTTTTTGTTCCCACACGTGAAGAATAAACTTCGTGGTCAACGGTTTTCTACGCCGGAAGAGGCAGTTGAGACATTCAAAACTCATATTTTGGAGATACCGCCGTCACAGTGGCAGCGATACTTTTCCGATTGGTTTAAACGAATGCAAAAGTGCACTGATTTTCAAAAAGAATATTTTGAAAAGCAATAAAACTATTTTGGATAATAAAAATTTTTTTTGCTATTTCCAAAATATAAACAGCTACCCTCGTATCTATAAAAAGTCATAAAAAGGGCAAATTATAAAAACTAACATAAAAGTCTTTTGTCTTAGGGCAGTTATTGCACGCCACCTTTAAAGCTCTGCACTTCACTGATCGTGTCCTAAACTGACCTCGTGTGGTAAGATCTGTTTTATGATACTCGTTCTATAATATATTATTACGTATTGGTACGTACATTCAATTATGACTTAATTTTCACTTTAAGTGCAGCTACTTTTTACTTGAACAAATATCCATATTTGAACTAACAAAATACTGCCTTCATTTGTATTTCTTAAAGTAATGTAAGACGTCAATTTCCAAATGAAATGTCTTATCTTTAATGTAAGAAATTGAGAAGTCAAATATGCAAGTAATAAAAGATGTCCGTCGATATTTTTATCTAAGTTTGCTCTTTTACCTTCCTTTTATTTTCCTTCGGGACATTTTCCTTTTATTATCCCTTAATTAACTTATGAAAACATTAGGAAAAGACTTCAAGTCTACTCTCGCTTAAAAAATTTATCCGATATTTTTTGTCAACTTCAAGAACACTGTTTTTTATTGTCGCTTTTAGAGAGATCATGAATGCAAACCTTTCTTTGTTACTTTTATTCCGGCTTTCAGATTTTTTTAATACCTTACATTTGAAGGTCTAAATTTTAGATCCGTACATTGTCGAATAAACGGTCCCATGATACAGATAATGATTTTATGTCTTTACGACTCTCAAAATTACCTATTTAAGCATTAAGTGAAAATATAGATAAAATGTTTTCAATCAGACTTAATGTGTAACAATAAATTGAAGTAAAAATATTAATGATTTGTGTACATTTCTATGTAATCTTCGAAAGGAGGATTTTCTATCAAAGAATCACAAAGTGATTGAATATTTCGAGATTATCAAACTACAATAAAATAAAACCAGGCATCATTTTTAAAGTGCGAAAATTTAATGTCGAATATGTACTGTACGTGCACTCATTTCACATTGAATTCTTAGACACATTGGTAATGTATTGAAGAAAATATCACAACAGCCATGTAGTATATGAATTTGCGAATACAGTAGCAATGTTATAAGTAAGATTGCTAAAAAGAACGACAAGGCATTTCAAAAGTACTTGAAAATTTTAATGTGACTAAAATTCTCTGGAAGATTACCTAAAGATAAAGCAACTTTAAACTCTTGCTAAGAGAAGGATTAGGTATTCCAAAAAGAAGTTATGTGGAAATCTACCGAAAGATGATGTAATTCCAAACATCGTATCCACTCGTTTCCAAACATCAAAGTAGCATGAAAGTAAAAAAGAAAAAACAAAATGATTGCAGAACATTTATTAATGGTATTTATTCCAAATCAGAACGAAAGGAACTGCATAATATTCAGCATAATTAGAAAAGTGAAACGACATAGCTTCAAAATAGCTGCTAAGCAAGGCTAAAATAACAATTGCATGTTACGCAATAATACAACTAACTTATGTTGCCTTGCAACGGAAAGTATAGCCATCCATTCCATTGTCGAGCAATAAAAAGATTTGTAGGATATCAGATCGTCCAGGCCAATCAGCTTATTAGAAGTATCTAAAATTGTTGCGAAACTACTTCTGAACAGACATTGAATAACATTAAGTGTGTGACTAAATTGAAATAATTAATTAATTAAAACCCGTAATACTTTACAGTAAAGTATATACACAAATTTACCAACGGAAAGCTTTCCGGCATGGAATGAAAAATTTCCCCTTTGTAACACTTACAGACATAGTGTGAATTCTAGACAAATACCATGGTAGTCTATAGTCAGTAAAACCTGGTATTCCGCAGGTAAATGCGTTAGGACCAGTATTGCACCTTCTATTTACTGCCGATTTTTTAACAATAGCTGGTCTAATACATTTAACAGCAATATTTTCCAATAACTTCACAAAAAGATTTAAAGGTCTTTTCAAGGTTTGTACAATACAAGCCAATCTTTGTAAGATCCAAAAATGGCGCACTCAAACCTACTAACTTATTGATTAAGGGCAGAAGTTTTAGTAGAATAAATATTTGTATAGAAGATAATCCTGAAACTTAACTGAAAGAATGCTTCGAATTATAATGAAAGAAAAAGAGGATTTCTTCAATATCCATTTGGGTAGTTTTTAAATTATCTTGAATGTGTAAAAGGAAAAGCAATATATTCTAAACACATTTGATAATCCAGTCACCTTTTAAAAAATTGTACAAAGACAATTTTATAAAAAATTATTATAACTCCCCCTTTTGGGCAGTTATAATAATGTAGTTTAAACAAAGCCTTTGCGTTTTTAGTTTGGAAAAAATATACAAAACATTGAAACATCTAGGGGTCAAACCTTAGCCCACTATTATTTTTATTTTTTATAAATGATTTATTACCGACCTTGCCTTGTCCTGCTTTGTGCTATGCCGACGACGTAAATATTTTTACAGTTGTTTCCTCAATTAAAGATGTCAATCGGCTTCAAGCGAGTCTAGACCTTATTTCAGTCTGGTCCAAGTCTAATTGTCTTTATTCGAACATAGACAAATGTTTTGCCATGTCATTTACTCCTATCTCTTCCTCATACTCCCTAGATGGGCCACTCTCATGAAAGTTGACTCCATCAAGGACCTCGGTATTTTCTTTATTCCTCATTGAGTTTTAATTTACATATTGATAATATTTGTCGTTCTGCGGTTAAGAGTGCTGGTTTTATAATGAGGACAACACTATATTTTAACGATATTTTTTAACGATTGCTGAAATTCCTCACTTTCAAATCTGCTTACGTGTATCCTGATCGTGGCGTCGAATACAATGTTATGTTGGGGGAGCACAATGTCCAACCACTGGAGGAACTCAAATCCAGACAAAGTTTTCTTTACAAGTTGGTGAATGGTCGGATCGACCGGTGGGACCTCTTGGCAAAACTAAATTTCGCAGTTTCCCGCTACTCCTCCAGAAGCGCTGCCACATTTGTCTACCGTACGCCGAGGACGAATCTCCTCTGGAAGCCTCCTCTGTGTCATATGTCGGTGAACGCCAGCAGATTCTATAGTGATATTTTTGTCGGTTCTCTTACTTCTTAATATTCGATTATTTTAGGTTATTATTAAATTTAGTGGCATTATTTTTATTTTTACATTATTATTACTTTTAAAATTTATTTTTACTGTTTGTACTTCGTCTTATTTGTATTACAATGTTTTGTCCTATTGCCTGTTGGGCAATAAATATATTATTATTATTAAACGTTTCAGAAATATAAAACAATATTTTCAGGTAATTATCTTTTATTTTATTTGGCTATGTTGCATATATTCATTTTTCATAAAATTGATTCTTTAGAACCTACAAACATCTTTAAATTAGAATTCGATCAACGAAGATAAGAAAGGACTAGCACATATTTCATGTTCCAGACAAGGGTTCGACCTTGTATCCAAATAATATTATGAATCGCACTGTTCCATATACGTTAATCTTTATCATTTATAAAGCGACTCCAAATCGACTGTCCGCCCGACCATTCCTTCTTCAACTATAAATCCGGAAACAATGAATTCGAACAAATGGAAACTTCGTGATTTCGGCTTGTGAATCTGTGCGCAATTTCATTGTCTGCCAAGTAGTGTAATAACTTGCGTAAGAGTTATGACCATAGGAGATACATTGGACTGGGACATATGGAATTCGCCTTAGATCTATGTTTCAGAAGGAAAACGAATGAAATTTGAAAATTGAATGTCTCAGGGTATAATAATGGCACACGTTTCACATCAATTTTGCAAGTTTACGAGATTAGTTTGTTGAAATTTTATGCGAAGATTCTAAATTGGAAACATAATTATATGCCAGTGGAATAAGATTACATTGTTTATAGAAGATTAGCTTGCTTGTATGCATTACGAAAGCTTCGTTATCTCATTTTCAATAGAATAGACTGTAATTAATGCTAACTGAATAAAACAAAATAAGAAAATGGGTAAAGAAACAAAAGAAAATCAAAAACTAAGAAATGTCTAACTTGAAAATTATAAAAATAATACTACGGTGTTCACAAGTTAGTTGAAAAAAATCCGTAAGCATTGATACACATATGTATAATTGGCGTTTTCTTCAAAATGTTAATTGTTGTTTTAGGAATTACGTAACGTAAGTATAACGAAAAAGTTATATATAACGGAGTCAATGGTTAACGTTACCAAGCAGAGTCTATTATTCGTGATAAGTCTGCTTTGGAATTGGGTCCTATGATCACTTTTATCTGAGAGAGCCATAAGTTGAATCTATTTAAAAACCTGAACAAACTCCACTAAGAAATACTCTCCTGTTCGTGCTCCAGTTTAGGCAGACATAGTTTGGATACCAAACGAACAATACCTAAGTTGACTATAAAAATTTGAACAATAAATTAGCTTAGCTATATCCTTATTTGTATTCTTGACCAGTGTTCTTAAACCGTAATTAGTGTTGCTTAATTTCTTGGTTAGTTTGAAGACGTGTTCAGTAAAAGTTAGCGAGTCATTGATCGTTATACCTAGGAATGGGACACTATTTACAAAATTATAAGTTTTATTATGTAATGTTATGTCTTGTGGAGTATGAGTATGGTAACTTTTAAAAAGTACGCATTTAATTTTTGTTATATTTAATATGAGATTATTATCATTTAACCGCTTTTCTAGTTTCTCCATCAGAAAATTTCCTTTTTTTATCAATTCAGCACAAGTTTCAGCTTTAAATAGTAAAGTGATATCATCTGCATAATTAATAACAAAACAATTATGGTTTATAAATATAATAAAAAGTAGAGGACCCAGGATACTGCCCTGCGGTATACCCATAGTCACCACAAGAGCTCTTTAGAAACGATATCGGAATCATTAGCTACATTTTTAACTTTTACGACTTGCTTTCGTTCTGCTAAATAGGATTCAATCCATTTTAAGGCTACATCTTGAATACCATACCGATTTAATTTCTTTATCAATATACGAGGGAGCGTTTTTATATTCGCGGAATGGGGGAAAAGGGGTGGAAATAAAAAAACCAAATTATTTTTCTTTTTCAATATATCCACCTGCAAGACGGATACATTTTTCACATCTTTCAATTAATTTATTTATACCCTCATAAAAAATGATTTCTCTTTATCTGCAAAATACGCCGAAACTGCCTTCTTGACTCATCGGCAGTAAATTTTTTACCCCGCAACTCTTTTTTCATTTTCGGAAACAGGTAATAATCACTCGGGGCCAGGTCTGGGCTGTAGGGTGGGTGATTCACAATTTCGAAGCCCACCTTATGCAGGGCAGCTAACGCAACGCGGCTCTTGTGGACGTGCGCGTTGTCGTGCAAAAGCAGAACACCTTTTGTCAATTTTCCCCGTCTTTTCTCTTTAATGGCTTCTTTTAGTCGCTCTAATATTGAAGCGTAATATTCTCCGGTTATAGAAACACCTTTATCTTTATAATCAATCAACAATATTCCTTCCGAGTCCCAAAATATCGTTGCCATGAGTTTCCCAGCTGATTGTGACACTTTAAATTTCTTGGAAGGTGCTGTGCCCTTTTTATGCCACTGCATGGAGTCTTGTTTGGACTCAGGTTCATAATGATGAACCCAAGTTTCGTCTCCAGTAACAATTCCACTCAATACACCATCTTTGTCTTCATTACAGAGGTCCAAAAATGCACGCGAACACTCTACGCGCTGTTGTTTTTGCGGCGGCGTGAGCATTCTCGGCACCCATCTTGCGCTGACCTTAGACATGCCGAGATGATCGTGTAGGATTTTAAAAATTGTTGTATCGGATACTCCAACCATTTCTGCGAGTTGTTTCTTCTTTAGTCGAGCATCTTCGAGTACAATTTGTTCAACTTTTTGGATAAGTGCTGGCGTGGTCACCTCAATGCTCCTGCCCGGCCTCGGGTAGTTTTCAAGGGATTCCTTTCCTTGTTTAAATAAACTATGCCACTTGTACACCATGGTTTTTCCTGGACAAGAGTCGCCGTAAACCAATGACATCTCATTCATTATGGTCGCGACTGATTTTCTTTGCCTGGTAAGGAACTTTATAACGGCACGATATTCGATTTTTTCGATATTTCACTTTTCACTCCTGATTATGTTACTTAGTTGACGATAGCTCAAAGACTAACTGTCTAATAACAATGAAACTTCGTATTTATACTAATCATGAGTCGCTGCACAGGCCATGCCCCCAATGCGCCTACTCACCCCTCTACAACCCGCTCATTCCGCGAATATAAAAACGCTCCCTCGTATCAAACTTTACGCAATTCAACGCTTTTGACATATCTAAAAACAAACCACAGGCCATTTTTCTGTTATCTAAAGTTGTTCTGGAACGTTAGTAAAAACAGCGTTATTTGTAACAATGACAGAAACATTCACAAACACATTCTTGCTGTTTACTTTTTAGATATTGCATGACTGCGTCTATCGTATGTTTCCCGCAATGAAATACTGCGAAAACGTTTTGTGAATGTGGGTTATTCGGCGCAGTCACAAAGGAGAGGAATTCTGCGTACAATAATGTTCATATTATGTTCAAAGGGTAAAATAATACCGACCTAATACATAGAAGCTAAGTATTTAATACTATACTATACAGTTGGTCGTATAAAATGAAATCAGGCCTTTTATTAGACGAAATAAGAACATAATAAATAAACTAAAAAAAATTATTTAAAATATTTTCGAAATAAGTCATACAGACTTTGAAATAAAAATTAAATCAAATGAACTAACATATATAAGTAGGTAACATAAAGTAACTAAAACATAATTGCTATACGTTTCAAACATATAGCAATGAGGATTTCGGTTCATTTCTGATAAATTCACGCACAAGTTTGATATTATTTTCCGTAGCCACAGATTTTTTTACACCAGAACGTTCGTCGTCATTTATGTCCGTACGACCGTCTTTAAATTGTTTAAACTACCCACACACTCGTACGTGTTAAACACGCATCCCCATACACTTATTTCATCAAATTAAACGTTTCAGTAAACGACTTACCGAGTTTAAAACAAAACTTGATATTTGCTCTTTGTTCAAAATTCATTTTTCGACTAATGCCAAATACATACTTAATTTATGCACAATTTCTCTGCTTTTAATGATGTAAATATCCTGATATTTTGACATAACATTGGTGAAAGATCTACCTTATCGACGCGTATTTTTTTTTAGTAGATGGCGCCACTAAGAATTACTATTTTAAAAAAGTTAGGTTTTCTCTGCGATAAACGAAGTATGTAAAAGTAAAATGTTTGATCTTTATAGATATGTATCCACAAAGAAGCATAGGAACTAGTAATTAAATTAGAAATATTTATAGTTCTCTTAAGCATTAGCAAAGCATTAAAATAACAGACGGAACATATAAAATAGAAGGCAAGATTTTGCGTTCATTTCCAAAATACATGTTAGCAACAAGATATGTTTTTTACTATGTACTTAATAAACAAATTTAACAAACTTTTTTTATTATTTAACATTTAACATACTGCAGAATTTTTTTTTAGTTGACATATAACATAAACAAGGAAAGGAATGCTTTGTACTTTGATCCAGATAAATAACATCAATCGGTTTAAATATTATTCTCTCCAAGAATGTAGTTCATTCTCTACTTTATTATGTATTAAATATAAACTAGCATTATTATGAAACTACAATAACTTCGTAAAATAAGTTAAATAGCACTACATTTCATTCTTGCAGGGGTTTTAGTAGTTTGCACACTTTGAACGTTCTTTATAGTTCTCTTGTCCGGTCCAGATTGGAATTTGCTTCAGTTGTGTGGTACCTGCTCTACCATTACCAGCAGTTACTCCTGGAGCGTGTTCAAAATAGGTTCCTCAAATATTTATCCTACAGGATTAATGGTCATTATCCTGCCTTTTTGATTCTCTTGGTATATGCAGGGAGAAAGCTAGTGGCGGTTTTCTTTATAAATTAATAAATAATTTTATTGATTCTTCTGTGCTGTTGTCCCAGGTTGATTTCCTCGTGCCTAGTTTTGACACTAGATCATCGACGACCTTCTCAATAGCTAGGGCAAGAACCAATGTTCTCTTGTTCTCTACAAGGCTCCATTGGTACATATGTCCAGAAATGCCAATGTATTATACGAGGATCCCTTTCGTTAATTTGAATCTATTATTGTTCGTTCAGTTTTTTTTTTTTGTATGACTTGGATTACATTATTATAAGTGTGTATATTTTTTTTGTCAATTAGGTTCCTATTTTTCTGTGTATTACATTAACTGCACCTATTTTTGTTTTAATTTTAATTTTATTCGTAAGTGTATTATGTCCTGTAAATGATCTGTGTAACTGTTGGGCATTGAAGATTATTATTATTATTATTATTATTTAATTCTTCTACAAACCTATTGTTCGTTTAATAATAGTAATATTATTTATTTTAAAACTAAATGCGACAAAAAATCATATAAACTGTAAGAAGCCAGTTACACAGATAGGATATTAGTGGAATAAAATGCAACCATATTCTTCATTAGAAAAAATAAGAACATAATAAGGAAATATAAGTAAAAATTCGATTGCAAAATTTTGAAAAAGGTCATTTAAAATATTTTCGAGACACTAAAACGACCATAACGACCATAACGACACTTTGAAACAAAAATTCAATCAAGCAAAGCAATATATGTATATCTTAAACTCATATCATTATTTACTAATGAAAGTTTTATTTGAAAGTGCGAATTACGTAATATACAAAGAGCAACTAATATACATAATCCTAACGTTTTAAATACATTAATTTTTAAGCTATTGCTCAATATCTACTTAATAATTAATAAATAAAAGAAATACTATAAAACCGGCGCCTCCGCCAAAAGGGCGTATTATAAATGAAATACGTAAAAATGAAATTTTTTACCTCTTTATAAATATGTGTCCATGAAGAACCATATAAATTAACGACTCAGCTAGGCATATGTTCGTCCCTTCTAAGCATCAATAAAGCATTAAATTGACAGACGATACATATAAAATAAATAGCAAAACTTTGCAGTCATTTTCAACATAAATTTTAGAATATGTTTTTTATTTACTATATATGTACATAAAAACGAATTTAAATCATTTTATTATTATTATTATCTTATACTATTAACTGCCATACAGTAGATAAATTTCTAAATAAACAATTGATTTTATTAGATAATTGTTTTTGCATCGGATGAAATTTTTGAATTTATATTTTGTTTAAATTTTCAAACTAACGTGAAATTAGACATCGAAATTTAAACAAAATAAATTAACTCAAAAATGTACCCGCTGCAATACTAATTATCTAATAAAATCAATTATCTGCTTAGAAAATTGTCCACAGTATAGCAGCTAGTAAAATAAAGTAGTGTTTTAACAGAAGGTTTAATATAATAAAATTGATTTCATTTCTGATTCGTGATTGTAACTTTTTACATAATTTAAACTCCATAAAATACAGACTTTTGGAAAAGGGTAGTTTTATATTAAGGTGAAAGAAGATAATTAATATTTTATCGTATAATAATTAGTACTGGAATCAGAAAATTCAGCTTTATATTTTAAAACAAAGGAAACTACTTCTAATACATATACAGTAAATACAAAATCCCTATGGTCGGAGGTTTCTTTATCAAACGTGTTCGTTCATGGAGGTAGCGTTACCTATGTGCGTTATATTCAGTCATTAAACATTGATATGGGTTTATAACAGATTTAATTATGCAGTTCTTCTTTCAATATTTCTATGACTTTACTAAATAATAATCTCAAAAGGAATAATAGGTACTCAAAATATAGAACAAGTTTTTAATGAATATCTGGATGACAAAATCGTTTTAAAAATTGTTTGTATTAATTATAAAATAAAATAAAGCAACTATAACTAAGAGATTGATTGAATGACGCGACTTTCTGTAATGGTCAGCTAAATCTCTAGATTTAACCCCAATGGATTTGCTTCTGTCATTTTAAAAATTTAGCTTTTAAAACGAAGCGTACGAATTTAAGTAATTTAAAAGAGTGGATTATAGGAGAAATTAGAGGAAATGAATTAAGTAGTAGATTGGGGGAGTTCTGCGGAATTAATAAAGAACTTTTTGAGCAATTGTTATAATAATTAATAAATAAAATTTATTTTTAGATTCTTAGTTTTTATGGTACGTAGACTTCCACGGTCGTGGTCCATACTATCTTCTTCTGGGCTTCCGGGCTGGAACCGCGTCACTGGTATAACTGCCGACGTTTCGTACCTACTCGTATGGGTCTGTCGCACTGAAACTCAGTTTCAGTGTGACAGACAGTAGCAGTAATTGAGCCCTGAAGATGTTCCATACGAGTGGGTACGAAACGAATGCAGTTATACCAGTGACGCGGTTCCAGGCCGGAAGCCCAGAAAAGTCTTAATTTTACATTTTGTTATTATTATCGTCCTTGTTTTTTCAAAACGTAGCAATATTTCACAAAATTTTAAAGACAAATATTGTATAAAAAGAACGGGTTTTTAGAAAAGGTTTCCCAAAACTGACATAAAAAATATAAAATTCCATTTACAAAAATGCATATGACATAACATAAACGTCGCAAATACATGGAATAATTAATTAACCTGTTTCAAATTTTGTACGACATATTTACAGTTTTAGAATTACTGAACTTTATGATTTAAAAAGATTGCGTACTGTATGTTTATAGTTTTAAACTGTTAATCTTATAGGAAGATTAACAGTTTAGGTACATAGTCTGCTTTCAAAATATGATATATTTCACTAGGACATTTTAGTAGTAAAGTTTTGTTTTCTACAACAGTAGTTTTAGGAAGAACCCAATAAAAAGTAACTCATAAGCTAAAAATACTAATAGGAAACTAATCTCAATTAGTATTATAAAATTAATTTATTATCACATAAGTCGAACATTATGGAATAAATCTTTCATAAACTTTGCTAACACAAAATCGAAGTGTCTAGTAATGTAATAATGTAAACTGAGTTCGTAGTGTATTCTCGTTATTTCCTTAAAGAGAAAAAATTACTAAAGACGGAATCTTTCATTCAATTACTAAAGAACGTACTACTATTCTAAATAAAAAAGAAAATGTATTAATATTTATGTGGTATTATGCATTTTTGCAGAAGAAAAAATTCTGTAATATATAGAGCATTTTTTACTTATTTTCAACATTTCAACAAAATAAAATTACGCTCTGAAATATGTACTTTTCGACCGTAATAAGTTCTCATTACACTTACCATCAGAACTCAGCAGGGTATATCTTAAAAGTAAACGCCCCGAACCCCATCGTTGTAAAATTTCTAACGGACGATCTGATTCTTGCAAGAGGCATTCTGAAAATAATAATATTATTAACACTTTTGATTATATTCTTGCAATGATAATTTTCTAGTTATTTTGTTAATAGTTCAAGTACTTTTTTCATTTATTAGATTGGACGCAATTTAGATAAACTATTAAAATAAGGTATACGAGGTGTGGCTATTAAATAAAGAAACTGACGCTGTAAAACATTTTATTTTGATTTCATACATATTTACTTATTATCGCCTTCAATATACACCCCTCCTCTATCCCTACAACGCTCCATGCGAATCTTCCATTGTTCGAAACAGTGTTGGAAATCTTCTTCTGTCCACTCCTTCAGGACGCGTGCCGCTTTCGCTTTCGCAGCTTCAACGGACTCAAATTTTGTTCCCTTTAATTCAGATTTCACCTTAGAAAACAGATAGAAGTCGCACAGCGCAAGATCCGGCGAATAAGCCGGATGGTCTAACACTGAGATACTGTACTTGGCTAGAATTCTCTTGACTGACAATGAGGAATGAGCCGGTGTATTGTCTTGGTGGAGAACCCATGACTTGTCCTTATACAATTCGGATAGTTTTTTCCTTATTCTTTCATGGAGTTGAGCAAGAACGTGAAGGTAGTAATGTTGATTAATAGTTTGACCTTCAGGAACCCAGTGAAGGTACACAATCCTATGAATATCGAAAAAACAATCATTATTGCTTTAAATTTGGATTTGCTCATTCGAGCTTTTTTGGTGAAAATGGGCTCTCCCAGTGCATGGATTAGCGCTTTATTTCAGAGTCGTAAGTAAAAACCACGATTGGTCGCATGTTATTGTCCCTTGCAATAAGTTTGGGTAATTTTCAATGGCATTCAAAGTGTCAGTACAAACATTTTTGCGAGTTTCTTGTTGTTCAAACGTGAGAATTTTAGATACCATTTCTTACGTTTTGATTATTACCTTCTTTACTTTCCCATTTTGCGATCCTAATGACGCTGTACAAAATTTTATTTTAATCAATGCTTCTGATTTAGTAAGCGGAAAATTTTTGTCTTTGTCAAATTTAGTCATTTGTTTTTACTTTGTTTATCCAACTTGTCAAGCAATGTTGTGTAACAATTCTCTTATGAAGGCTCTCCCATTCTTAAGATAATCGACGAAACAACTCCACTTCCATTCCAAATAAAACAGTAACCGTTGCCTACTCAATCGACGAAACTATTATTGCCTTCCTCGGAGCATTTGATCAAATTTCGCCCATAGGCTAGACTGTTGCTCCATATCGAACATACAGTGATCGTTCTAATTGCAAATATCTCTATATACAAGTTTAAAATGTCCAAGTTTGACAGAGAGTTTTCTTATATGGAAATTAGATGTAACACCGAAAACTAAATATAGTGGTTGCAGAATGATCAATCGTTGTTTGCTAAAAGAAACGCGAGATTCATCTTAGCGAAGTCCCATTTAGAATGTAATTTCTAAATGGGAATCAAATTAAGAAAACTTATTTTGATTCTTCAATTTTGTTCAACTGTTATTTATTTTATTTCCTTAGAGTGGTAACAGGAAATCCTTGGAAAACAACAGTTCCACCTAAAAGAGCTCATTGAATTTTTTCAATGATATATCATCGATTGTTATTGATTTTAGCTTTTCAGAAAGCTCGTCTTGAATGGAATTTCTGTTATTGTTTAAAACGAATGATCGTTATTGCCAAGAATTCATCGCATTTTGATTTTTTATTAAGTTGCTGTTAAGCCTTTAAGTTAAGATATTAACGTACTGCTCAATTTTAACAAACGTACATTGTTGTTTGTATCAATCTCGAATAAAAATATTTTACTTCTAGTTTTAGAGAAAGTTTGGTAGGCATTCTACTGTAGACCAGGTTTTTGTCAAGAATTCAATGAATACTCTAAAACTGAAGAAAAAGATTTTATTAGGACTGTTCAATACAGTGCGTTTTGAGTTTAATATCTCTATTATTTAAGCCGTAAGTATTGAAGGTCGTTAAACTCAAATGATCTAGTAAAACTAAAAAATATACAAATATACAAGCTAATCCATTTACCAAAACACACCAAGCAATTACTCCAAATACACAAATCAACCTGTATCCCGTGTTTAAAAATTGATCTGTCGAACATTTTTCATAATCTTTTAAAATAACGTGCTGTTCACACTGTATATATTTATTTATTTATTTACAATAATTTTAATATTTAAAATTAAAATTTTCAACAAATACTCTACTTACGATAACCCTTTTTCTTTGGTATTATCTCTTCGAATTTCGTGTTGGAAGAGGTTACTACCATCATCGTAACACTACACTTTATTTAAAGAAACGTTTGTTAGAAGTTGCCTATTCAAACTAAAATGACAAGACCCTCAATTCATAGAATAGACGGTAGTAGTTGTGTGAAGTCTCCGCGTATTGATTTAAAATTGTTGGTTCATACACTGAATAATTAATTAAAGCGTCGTATATTTTTGTAAGACCGTATTCCGAGAAACGTGGCTTCGTTATCGAACCTCTATAGAGTGACGTTCGGTTGTGCATTACTGAAAGAAATAAAGGGGACGCTGAAAAGTTTCCGCAAAGGAAAAATAATTCCATTGCACGAAGGAAGCACGTATAAAATATTTTCACCGTAACGCTTAAGAAGGAGAGTGTTATTGATACAAAATAATCAATCATAGAATAAAATTAATGATACGTTGTTGTAATTCGATTTGTGATGTATTAAATTTTTACGAAACTTCAACAAAGTAATTTTTCAAAAGCGCAATCTTAAGTATGTAACGATAAAGTAAGACAAAGAGGTCTCAAGCATGAGAGAAACGGGAAAATTTTATTGAATAAATGACGATTGTGTACTAAATTATTTAAGTATTAATACACGGGCATTTTGAGATAACTTATGAACATGAAAAAATTAGAAAAATGTGTTTTAGAAAATTAGAACTCGGAATAACTTTCACCAGGTGATTTCTTTAATAGCACTTGATAGAGCAAGCTTTAATCTTGAGAGAAAATCCCCAAAACAGCACGTCATTCCGTAAACTGTATAATTTTAGTATTCTAAGACTTCATTATTTTCATTTATTCAACATAAAATTAAATAACTACTGCTTACTCTTCCTCTATATGATTTGCTTGAAATACTCACAGCTCGGTTGCTTTCGCTCCATACATATGTACATATACACGACGTCGGAATGTTTCTAGAACGAAACAGAAGATGTCGTTACGCGCAGATGCACTTGTCTTGAAAACGCCATTGTTCCTACAACTGCTGCCAAATTTTCAAACAGATTATGCGTAAGTATACGTCCTTACTATCGATCCAAATACAGTTCGTGTATTTTCTTACTAGTGAATAAAACTAGTTCCATGTAATGACTTTTTGAAAGGTTTAAATGCTAAGTAAATAAAAACAAAGTTAGACAACATTCGTGATGAATCTACTCCTTCCTAACCAGAAGTAGAAAATTAGGTTGCTGAATTTAAACACGATAGAAGAAGCACAGAGAATGCACCACGTTCTAGCAAAGCAAAAAGAGCTACAAATGAATACAATTGAAAGGATCCATAAATCGTGATGAATGATCGTCTAGTAAAGACAGAAAGAGATAGCAGAGAAGATATACATTTCATACGACTGCATACATTACATTTCACATCAACATCTGTACATAAAAAAGCCTAATACTAGATAGGTGCCGAATCAACTAACAATCCACCGAGCGTGAGTTAGAATGACCATTTCGCAATAATGTAAACACATATTTAAACATAATGAGAATGATTTTTTACGAAATTTTATATCAACTGATGACACCTAGATACTACAGCCCGCAGAGTAAAGAACAGTTAAAGCAGTGGACAAAACCGGGCAAGCCCATGCCGAAGAAGGCCGATTACATTTGTCCGAAAAATGGTTACCGTTCTTTGAAATTGCTGAAGAATAATTTTTATTGACTTCTTGCAAAACAGAATGCAGTAATAGTCGAGTATTATACGTTGCTGGAAATATTATTTTAATATGAAATACACGCAGTTTGGCGATTATGTGTGGAAAAGAACAAATGGTCGCCACGACTCTGCTAGGACACTCTTGCCCGTTTTGAGAAGCTTTTGATTACATTTTTGCATATTTACCCTTCGATATTGCCAATAACACGTTGAGTTTCTTCTTTCAGCTCTCAATAGCCAATTCTGATCGCCAATGCGTTAATTACACGGCAGGGATCTCTCATTCAACAAGTACATTGTCTCTCGCGCAGTATAATTAGTTTCCCCATCTTCTGAAACCATATCTCGTCTACATCCATACCGACAAATGCAGACAACAAATCCTTTATTATAGTGCAATAACGTCTTCCAATTATATCTTTGAAGCAGAATTTCGCAGATGATTTTTCGATTCTTCATTCAGTTGATATGGCACCCATTTTCCCTTCTTTTGAATTTTTCCTATTGCTCGTAATCGGTCGTTAATCGTTTTTTGGGCTACATTTAACGTTTTTGTCAATTGTTTTTGAGTTTTAGTTGGGTCTTCATTCAATAACTCCTCCAGTTTCGCATCTACAAACTTTTTCGGTCTACCGTCTTGCACATCGAAATCACCGCTTTTGAATTGTCGAAACCACGCCTCGCATTTTTTTATGGTTGGAGTATGCTACCAGTATTGCTACCAGCAAACAAGGACTTTCGGCCGCTTTTTCTTTTGACTAAATAAGAAAAGTAATGCGTACCGTACCGCTAATGCACTTTTTCAGGCAGAAAACTCGACATTTTCAAAGAGGTATAAATCTATGATAGTGTTGCTTTTGCAAAATATAACATATATGGCTTTGAAGCTTAATGTGAGTAGAATGAAATGACATATGTGTCAAGGCATAACATTGCATACTTGAACCTTGCGACATCTGTTAGAAAAATCGGTAATGACTTTCCGGTACACCTGGTATTTTTTAAAAATTATTGTGTCTAAACAGAAAACAGCCTGCAACATTATTTTAAACAAAAATAATAGTAATCTATCCGTAGCGACGCATATACACATAATATATTTTAACTCTAGAGTTGCGAAAAACAAAGACGATAAATTTTTCTTTAATTTGTTGTCACGGCGGTCCCATCCGACGCTTTGTCATAGTCGGTTGTCGGGCGAAAATTGATAAGATTAACTTTTGGTAAAACATTTCGAAAGATTTACAACTCCGCTTTGACTGTATATAAAGTCGTGCTTTTTCCACTCTTGGGAAGTCATGCGTTTTAATCGATTCGATAAACTTATAATTCTATGTTGGTTTACGTGATTTACTGAAGAAGTAGTACTCTTAGATATTTATGTAAATATAAACCCTCCTTCTCTTCGTTACTGCAAACATATTTACACTACCTAGGATGCATAGAAATGGTTATTAAGTTACTTAATTATATATAAATAAAGATTGCGGCATAAATTTTATGTACAAACACGCTTACAGAGGCTTCATAAGTAGTCTTTTAGAAAATTAAAGTTGTTATGCAAAACATAAAGACGAAAACTGTTTTACGTAGACAACATTAAGGAAATTTATTTCTCATTTTTATCTTTAGAGTCACTTATTTAACGGCAATACATATTATTAGACAATCTAATGTACTAGTAAAAAAAAACTAGCAAATTTAACATATCGATTTGTACAATGCATCATACATAGAAAGAACACGTACCCAAGTTTCCGTAGTTGAAACTGTTACCATTTAGTAACCAACAACTGCAGTGTCCATACGATCGCACAAGTATACAGTGTTCCGACAGCCCTTATTTAATTTACAACGGATAGGAGGTAGCGCAAATAAGTACAAGAATCGCCAATGAGTCCACCACTATTACCGTTAGTAGCTATATAGTATATATATTCAAACTGCGATACAAAATTCTGTGCTGGTAATTTTAATTTTAAAGACACTGTTCATTCGGGGAGGTCCAATGAGATTGGTGGCGACACAATAAATGCCTTGATTTAATCAAACCCACGACACAGGGCGCTTCAGGTTGAAGAAACGTTAGACAGCTATCACTTAAAGTCAAACTTGATATTTGAGTTTTTCATGAAATAAAAGACGTTCACTAGACTCAAACGTAACAAAAATGAACATGTTTCTTTGAAACGATCGATAACTATTGATGAGAAGTGAATTGTTTACAACAATATGGTGCGAAGACCATCCTGGTCCTGCCCTAAGTAGTGGAATCAAATATCACTGAGAGCAGACATCCATCGGAGAAAGGTTATGGTCTTACCTTGGTAGGATTTTAAAGATATATCTAATAAAAAACGAAACAATTAATTCGTGTGTATACTGTCAGCTGTTGAAACGTCTTCCATAAATATCTACAACTTTCATTAATCGTAAAGGAGCGGAATTTTATCACAACTATGTGAGACCACACAAGTTTGATTGTCGATTAAAAATTATTGGATCTTGTACGTAATGTGTTGCTACATTCTCTAAATGCACCGAACCTTTTGACTTCCACTTGTTCCATTGTCTTCAAAACTTCTTGTATCGTGCGACTTTGAACTCAGATGAGAGTAGGTATAAGTTCACTTAAATGTGGGTAAAGTTTCCGGAAGTAGATATAAAGATGCTTTGTCCATACATCTAAAACCGTCAAATCTCCTCTACCACTTGCTTTTATTTGATAATGAACTGATACTGAATTGATACTGAACTAATCTGAACTTATAAAGAATAGTTTCAAGCTTCTAAAAGCTTTCAATTAGCTATTGAACAAGTAATCTGTATTAAGATGTTCGTTATCGCTCCAAAGTAATTCAGTATCAGTTCATTATCAATTCAAAGTTGTTCTTTATTAGTTGACGGAAAGTAGTAGAATGTATTTGCCGGATCTAGATGTCCGGAGACAGCACCTCCATATCTATGTCAGGAAAATTTTTCTAGGCTCAACTGCACCCATACCTACTAGTGAGACTACGAATAAGAATCTTGTAAAGTTTTTTTAAAATTAACCTTCATACATCCTCGTTTATAGAAGGACTTATCTATAAACCAGGAGTTTAGCAAAAGGTAGCAAAATTTTATCAAAGAAAACAGGTAATATACCCAACCAATAAAAATTGAAGCTATAGCGTCGTGCATAAACGGCACCTTTGTAATATGACCAGACAATTATGAAATACCCACTATCAACACCAACCAGCTCAGATCAGCTTAGCAATGAAAATGTTAATTTTCAAGAACACAAAAGGAAAAAGAAATATAATTAATTTGAAATTTGATTGCAAATAGAATAAATAGGGTTCCTAGAAATAACAACAAAGCATTACCAATTGATAAAAGGGAGCATTTTATTCCGTACATAAGAGGAAGAGTCGACAGGATAAACAGAAACACTTAAGAAGCATGATATGAAAACAGTTTTCACTAGTGATGCAAATGTAAGGCAAATGCTAAACTTTTAAAAACACAAAACCGTACTTAAAACATACAGACATACATATATTGAACAGAAATTAATGCACAAAAGACACAGACTTGCGCAATATAATTATAATAATGATTGGTTCGAAGAGAGATATAGAAATAATAAAAGAAGCAATTCAAGTTAATGAAGACCCAGATAATATGTTTCAAACGGGACGACGCATAATGGTCTGGCACATTCAAGTTAACCGCTTCTTCTAGATAAATATTAACTGAAACACAATCGAAAAATGAAAGAAACGCCAACGAAACTATCTAACTTGATCGTAACAAAAAGACAAGAGCATCTGTGGCCCTTCTTTCCATGAAAACTGCAACGACCATATGTCTAAAATTTGATAATTAATTTCGTAATGTCTTCCTAATTGGTACTTTTTCTAAGAGCTTTCATGAAGTAGTTAAAAAATTAATCAGTTATATCTAAATTAAGAATATATATATATATATATATATATATATATATATATATTGTTAATAATAATATATATATTCTTAATTTACTCTAAAAATAGCATATTTTGCACTTTGCCAACTTTAATATTTGTTCAAATACTATATATATATACTAGATTTAAATAATTTAAAAAGTTATTTGTACATATATATATATATATATATATATATATATATATATATATATATATATAAATGTTTAGCAACATATGTTGTAGTTGGAATTTCATCGCCTGGTATAAATGTAACATTTACAAACACATACAAATATGGTAATTAAATGTTTGTCTTATACATAAGAACGACCAATTCATTGCATCCGAGAAGACATGCGAAGATTAGCTAGGAACGAAGTCTTACTAGCAAATCTTTTATCATGAAACAATGTGCCGAGCTCGAGAATTCTATTTATATAATGACACAATAGAGATATACCAAGGACTCACTCGTACATCCCTGAAGAAGCTGTAGAGTATAAAATTATTGTTGTGATTTTAAAGGGCATGGAAATCCTATACAGAAATGCAGCATCGTTTTTATCATTCCTATGTAACCGTAAAGTAAATACTATTAAGTAATATTCTCGAAAACCGACACAATAATAAAAAGCTTATAATATAATATGAAATATTTTGATATCAAGTTTCTTAACAAAAAAATACCTGTCTACCGAAAAGTTTTATTATGTTTTTTTTTTGGAAATAATATCTCTATTAAATTACTGAAAATGTTCAAAATATTAATTAACAGATCGCCTGACCATTTGGTAGTTTATAAGTTGCCGCAAGTACGCTGCCGTGATGACTAACATTGTTTACTATAATCTCTATTGCTATCGGTATTGCTACATTACTAAAGTAACTGACATTTTATCTTCTCTTTTATAATATACTATAATACAGTGGAACTTCATTTTTATTTAAGCAGGAATTTTGCTCAAATTCTTAATTAGCATTCATTGAATTTGTATTTTAGTTGAAAATTGGCAATGATAGTATATAGGTACTTTATTCAATCATGTATTGAGCATTTTGACACAATATATTTTATCGCGTTTCTGGTAGTAGCATGATTCCTCACTCGGAAAATTCTGATCTTTACCTGCAAAAACTTGAACGAAGTGATCTTGGACATTCTCATTGCAGTTAAATGTTTTTCATCTAAAAAATTCTGTAAAGATTATAAAAAGCGGTAACCAGAAGGTGCCAGATATGGAGAATTTGGTAGATGCAGTAGAATATCTTATCCAAGCTGTAATGGCTGCTGGCAAGTCGTCAAACTTGTATGAAGCTTTGCGCTGTCGTGGTGAAAAACCATACCTTTTCTGTTAATCAACTCTGTCTGCTTCTGTTTCATGGAATTACTGATTTCATCGAATTGGAGGCATGCACTTCCAAATTTATTGTGCAATGGTTTGGTAGGAAAAAATAATTCCTTTAAAATTCTAACAGACGAAGGGCTTCTTTTTATGAATAGTGGCTTTCGGAAACCATCGAGTTGACTCATCATTTCTTCTCCATGATCGTTCAGCCCTGTTATAAACCTGTTAATTTTTTATCCCCAATTATTATTTGATTCAAAAATTGACCATTCTTTTCATATTTTAATAGCAAATTACAGGTGCCAATGCGTTTTCGTTGAAAATATATGGATCAGTTATTCAGCTTTAATATGAAACTAGGTCGTTTCACATGATCATGAACTGCTAATTACAACAAATTTAGTCTAGTAGCAATTGTATTCTTATTCGGCAGGTTGATTCAATCAATACCTTTCCTTTTCCAAGGATCTAATTTAGGATTTGTACTACTTGAGAATTATGTTAGTGATGCATTAAAATACTTGCTTGTAAGAAGCTTCTTTTTGCGGAGAATTTTAAAAATCTTTCATAAGATCAACTCTGTCTAAGAGTGTTTGAAGTTTTAAAAAGTGTTGGATTTAATCAACGCTTGATACCAATATAACAGTATAAGACAATGTAAGACTATTTATTACCTTAGAAAACTAAGACGATGACCACAATGATCGTGTGTAAAGAATGTAGGTATAACATTTTCTTTATTGATATGTGTAATATCTAGGCTGTTACTTGTAATTTATCTATCTGTGTGTATTAAACTGTCCCAGTGTAGCTTATAATTATTACTTTTAAGTATATTTTCTAGAGTGTGTTATTTATTATATTATAGAGTGTGTTAGGTTTTCCTTGTTGATTTTTGAGTGTAAATTCTTGGTATGTAATTTTTGCTGCAATGTTATGTTTCTCTATGAAGCCTTTCCCAGCAAGTTTACATTCTCCTGTTATATCCTGTGCTCTATGGTTTCTCTTTATTATTATTATTATTATTATATTTGATTATAATAGACTTATAAAGAAAATATTCAAATACAACGAAGTATGAGAAACAAAGTAGATAGGGAGCACTCGTTTAAATTTCAACTTTAAATCTCGCTTCTCGTTTGTTGATTTTTTTGTCGTACAAAAAGAGGACAATAGAACTGCCATTTAGCAGTTGAAATGGCAATTTAATCTTTTCTGGAGATTTGCGAATGATACCTCATCAACGTCTGGGTTGTTTTCTTTTCCTACAGACGCTCCCTTTAATATTGTTAATGAAAATTCTATTTAAATTTTCGGTACTGAAATACAAGGGAAAAACAATGCTTTTTCTCCCTTTCGTAATTCGCGGGATTATCTTCATACCGAAACTTTTAATTTTTTTGTTGTATGCCTACAAAATATGATGAGGTATAGTATGAATTCGTAGTAATGTTATAGCACAAATTCGTTAGAATATACCTAGTCCTGCCATAAATACTGATATAAAGGTTTTTAAGTACAAAAAGAAAACTGCAAGTTGGATTTAAATTATTTTTTGATAGTTTATTTTGGCAATAGTAAGCTACAAAATACAATGCAAATTACTCGAAATGGCCGCCATTTGCCTTAATACAACGCCGAAGTCTGCAGGGCCACTCATCAATCGCTGTACGGACAATATCCATGGGAAAATTGTCGACTGCTTCTGTTAACACTTGCTTCAATGATTCCAGGTTGCGATGGGGTCTTCTACAGACCATGCCCTCTAATATTGACCACAGTTTGTAGTCGAGCGGATTTAGGTCTGGGCTTGCTGACGGCCAATAGTCAGTACTAATAAACTCAGGTACATGATTTTCAAGCCATTGCTGAGTTGTTTTGGCCTTGTGAGCGCGCGCAGAGTCTTGTTGAAATATCCATGGTTGGTTTTGAACATGGTGTAATTCAGGGGCTCCACTATATTGCTTAAAATGTCTCGTTGATAGTTTTTGGCCGCTTTTTCACAAAAATGCAAGGAAGTGACACCGTCATAGGATACTCCCCACCAAACCATCACTGAAGCAGGAAAATGACCTACCTGAATCCTTGGCACCACTTCACTGGCTTCCTTGAAGGACCGTGCATACACCCTATCATTCTGCTTGTTAAAAGTTTCTTCCACGGTAAAAATTTTTTCATCAGAAAACAGAATTTTTTCTTTGCCGTACAACGATATCAGGTGTCTGCATTTTTTCTTCCTATTCTTTTTTAATTCAACGTTAAGGCGCTCTCGTGTTTGTCGTTTGAAAGCTCTAAGACCTAGGTCTTGTTTAATGATACGGCTCATGGTTCTCGGAGCAATACCCATTTCACGAGCCATGATTTTCTGTTTGCGGACAGGATATCGATTGATGCGGGACCTCACAGCATTGATGGCCTGTGGTGTACGAACTATGCGAGGCCTGCCAGATCTTTTACGGTCGATTACATTTCCAGTATCAATGAATAACTTAACAGTACGATACACAAACACACGCGTGTTATTTAACCGTTTCAATAAATCAAAAGTACGGGCTCTTTCTATTCCACACTTATGAAGTGCAATAACCGCGATACGGCTCTCTTTATCCGACCATTCCATAATGACGACTCATACTATAGTGAAATTGTTCGGCACTTTTCTAAAGCATATATCAAATGTCAGAAATGCCAATATAAAATTTTTGTGCTCTCAAGTTATCATCTGCAAAAAGGTGACTTGTATCAATACTTATGGCAGGACTAGGTATAGAAATGATTTCTTAAAGATTGCGAATAAAGTTGACCAAGAAATTATACGCTAGCATACTAATTTTTATTCCTTAGTCGTAGCCCTCGTTTTTCAATTATATTCAGTATATCAAGTGGTAGAACTAATGTACTATTTAAGTCGCAATTGTTTTAAGTAATGAATAACTTTTGTTCGTTATCATACCGGCTCTTTCATTGTTACTTATCGACTTTCATACATTATTGTTGCATTTTTTTACTGGACATTTTAGTGGTTACCTACTGGATGAATAAAGTTTTTATTGTTATAATTTATGTAAAGTTACACCGTAACATCTAAAAATATATTTTCATTCTATTAACTCCTTTTTTTATATTCAATTTAATTACATATAATATTACAAAAAGCAGTCTCAATTTTGTGAAGGTAAATACCCTACGTAACAATTAGTAGGTTTTGAAATGTCGCGTTATTTTCTCACTAATACTTTTTCATTTTTTGGAAAAATTTTAAGTTGTACAGAGTTCTACATGTATTCGCTTATTTTTTAATGATATTTTAAAACACATATCCCTTTGTTGGCTCATAATAATGCCTAACTTTAAAAAAAAGACATTGAAGATTTTATATTTCGAAGTAGACAACAATTAATAATTTCATGTTAATATAATGTTATAATAAAGACTTCAAATTACTTATTTACTATAACATACTGGCGGTCTATTCAAGTAATAATAATAATGGGAATACATGGTTAAATTATTAATAAAATACATTACTAGTTTCTAATATTACTAGTATTACTAGTATTAATCGTATTACTAGTTTTTATGTGATTACTAGTTTCGATGTATGTTATGTGTCTAAGACTGTAATCGCAACCGTTTAAAGGTAGATGAAATATACGCTTATCCTATACACTATAGAATTGGACTACAATTAACATTTTAATTTTATGTCTACATTTTGAACCTAAACTATTGAAATTATGATAGAAATATTTTTTTTTGTAAATAGGAAGTAAAAAAATGTTTACCTAACAACGAAACAAAAGACCTGCGACTTTTTTATGATTTTCTTTAAATTCAACGCACTTGCACCATTTATACCGTAACGACTTTATTTCATTAGAAAAAAAATTATTCCGTTTGTCTTCTCTATTAATTAGTTATCGTCTACAAAATTACATACTCTGAGGTATGTACTTATTATAAAGTCTAAATGAAAAAAAGACGAACGACGCCAAATCCGAGTTATGTAGTGATTGTCTAGTTCAGAGCAATTACAGTCACAGAGAATGGATTGAACTTTGGCTGGCTTTTGAACTCGCGCACTGTCACAAAGAAGGAAGACGGTTTCTTAACGCAAACCTAGACGCTTTTGGTCAATAACCCATAGTAAAGTCCATATGTCATTTCTTAATTTTTAAAAATTAATAAATAAAAAACATACATCTGTGCGCTTACTGTATAGAAATCTAGGCGATTTTCGTTTATTTCTATTTTAATAATTACATTATTTATCAAGAAAATTTTATTAAAACAATAAAAAATAAAACAACTCATACAATTACTTACAAAATGGACATAAAAAGACAATTTTAAAGAAATAAATATTAATTACCACCATATTCCGGGGACGTGGCCACTAATTCACAAGACTCTTCGCCTGGATCTCGGCAACATTCTATGACATCATGGGAAGTAGTTTCAGGTGTTACAGGCACATCCGTTGAGGTTCCGTCCCCGACAACGCGCACGATCATCTGCAGGCAAAAATAAAACATGTAAGTAACTTAAATAGAACATTTTTCCTTTACTAAAATAGAACATTTTTGATAATTAATTATAATACGAATAGAATTACAAATACGGTTCAAAATCTGGATACAATTATCCGTAGCAAAACAACACAAAATCGATCAACGCCTAGAAACCAGTAAGTCAGATATATGCTACTTCAAAAAGTAATCTAAAGAGTATCTTATAATTTTTAAAAAGCAGAAAAAGTAAGTCCATCTGTTACGGGTGTAAAAAAACTTCCATTGAGACATCTATTTCAAGCTGTTAGATATTATTCTTGTGGTCTTGCGCCACCGTTTCTTAATTGTCAGTAAATACATAACTTCCTTTTGACCACAAAGATATGAATCTGATGATTAAAGTCGTATAAACCAAATAATAGTTCCAGTATTATTATTTCTAATTAAAACCTATCCGTACGTATTGACTAATAAAATGTTTCAGATAATTCTAATACATGTAATACATTATTATACAATATATAACATTACAAGAAAAGACTTCCTTAACAAGCCTCATTATTAGTTATTTTTTTATGATATTATTACGGTACTACCATAGAAATGGGAAATTCTACAATACGAGGGCGCATATTTCAACAGGTGTCCCACGGGAGTCAAACTTTGGTCCGTCGTTATTTAATATTTCCATTAATGATTTGGTTATGGAAAATGTACATTATTGACAGTACGCAAGACCATCTAGGTGCGATTAGCAACTAGTGTTTATTGAACAAACTGACTCCAAAGATAGAGAAATGTTATTTTGTATCCTTCATTAGGGAAACAATAAGAAATAATAACAATTATTAATTACATAACTTTAGAATCGACTTGTAAAGATTTCAACAAAATAGCTTTGCTTAAAGATCTCTCTATGCCCTAGTGATTAGCAAGTTGAAATATGGTATCGTAATATAATATCATGTATATAATATACAAATTAAGGAAATAGAGCGAAATCAATAGATATTTCTGAAATTCTTATTGTTTAAGATTGACGGAATTTATTCTGCTCATAGCTTGGATTATGCCGTATCGTTAGAGTGATATAGAATTGATTCAATGACTAGAAGGTGACAATTTATCACAATTTTGTTAAAAATTAAAAGCGAACATTGTCTTCCTTACTTTGATGTCTCAAGTACTACGTTTATCAGAGCGTGCGAAGCAATTATCACGGCAACATCTACCAATTTATATTTAAAGACACTTTCAGTACATCCAGCTAAACATTTAAATTTGTATTTATTTGATATTTTTTATTTATTTTGTCTCATTAGCTCACATAACCATCCTATTACGTACTGTTTGACCAGATATATACACTACCGTCCATAAAAATTAGGACAACTAGTGAGTTATTGCAAACGCAAATAAAGACAGTAATGATGCAAAATAAAATTAAAATTTATTGATAGAAATAAAAACGTAAACAAACAATAAAAGGAAATAACATAAAAAAATTAAATAAAACATTCTCATTAAAATATTACGGATTTTTGCTCATTGAAATAATCCCCGAACCACCAAACTTCTTTAGAAGTTAGCCAAACTTTGTGAAACGTTCTCTTCTATTAGAGACGTTAGATAATTTTTACAGATTCGTACTGTATTGTTGTTTGGGGTCGTTATCATGGACAAAAACGAAGTTCTCCCCAATTAACTACAATCAGGATGTCGCAGCGATCTCTTTCAGTAATCGTCTATAACTTTCTTGGCACATAATACTGTCAATTTTTACTATATCTCTAGACCCCGTATTGCTAAAATAACCCAAAAACATTATAGAACCACCATCGTGTACGGCTGTGGGAATGATGCAATCGCGCAACATCCTTTCGTCTTTCGTTTATCTCACACTTGACTTCTGTCCAATTCCTATAATTTTCGAACTACTGTGTCGTTTTGGGCGATATTCACGACGCAGAAACGATTTTCTTACCGCAACGCGCCCGGAAAGACCGTCTTCTCTTAATCGGCGTTTAGTGGCGCTTATATAAATCAGTCGCTCGCATCCACTAGTGATTACCATAGCAATTTCAAGGGCCGTTAATCTCCGGTTTCGTTTGCCTAATACTTTAAGACGTCAATCTTCTATATACATTGTCATTCTTGACTGACCTGAGCGGTGGTTCCCCGGTGATTCGGTACCGGAATAGCACAGCGCGTAGTTGATTTTGTTACTTGTAATTTTTCTGCAATCACACGTACGGAATACTTTTCTCGTGTAATGTGAGAATAACTGATCGCTTTTCTACAGCTTTTGCTACTTGCTTTTCAGCATTTTTAAAAGTATGTTTATTTCCACAAACACTGCAACCAAACATGCGTATCTAAGAGACTGATGCAGAGAATGACAAGATTTACTTCATAATATGATCAGAGGCACACAGATAAAATTTTATGACGCCGTATACCCGTTTCCACTAGTGTAAGCCTACTTAAAGTCTATCGATTAAATATCGCTTGTAATGATTTTATTACCTGCTATTAGAATATATTAAAATTTCTCTCCATTGCTTTTATTCTAATGAGAATTTCCCTCTTAAATACTTGATTATACAGGCCAGCCATGAATAAACTTTTTTTATAAATTTGGCTCCCCATTACGTTTTTTGACGTGCCGAATCCGAAAATGAACTTTAAAATATCACAGGACATAAAGTTTCCTCGCATGTTTACTTTACATTATTTATGCATTGTAAGCGTATAATTATACTTTGGTCTTTACACCTAACTAGTAGTAAATGCTCAAAGTGAACTTTTGAGAATCTGCATGACTAATACAAAGAAAATCACGAAGGCATGCACTTTCTAATCTGCAGGTGCATTTTTTTCACTCACATAAAATTTTTTCCCTGACAATCTTGGAGCTGTAAGTGAGGCACAAGTGGAGCGTTTCCACCAAGATATAAAGATGATAGAAAAACGGTATTAGGGTCATTGGAAAGTCAACATGATTGGAGATTACTGTTGGACACTTCTACGAGCAACTCCAGAAGCATCATGTAAAAGGAAAAGCTACACTCGAACTTTTACCGTGAAGAGGTTGAGGAAATACAAAACTTTAGATTAATAAGTAAAAAACTGGTCATATTCAAACTTACACTACCATTGTAATAATAAAATGTTAAATTTTTCAATTATACACTGATAATAAATTACGTACCTTTAAATCTCAAATAAATTGGTACGTGGTAGAAAAAAACTGATTAAATTCCAACTTTGTCGTAGAAGTTTTTACAGTAATACTATAAATATTGAAAGAATTGAATTTTTTAAAATTCTAGTAGTTGTCCTAATTTTTATAATTGTGTAATACATATTTGTATATGTGAACCGTTTTGGAATCTCTGTGTTGGACAATTTAAATAAACATTCTATTATTGTGAATTGTAACATATGCGTATAAATATATATTTCATATATATCCAAACGAACACAATTTATCTAAGTAACTTCTATCTATTACCTCTATTAACATGTTCACATGTATTGACTTAACGCTATATATTACAGTGTTAGATTTAATTCGTAATTAGATTGAAGGAATTAGAGAGAAGCTGCCATATCCTGTTGAATAACAACTTTTGTAATTACATTGACTCAATAATATGATATACTGCACTACACGTACTAGATCTTATCCTAAACTTTATTAAGCTCACAAGCGTTTCAAGTAATTCCGTCAGTAAAGTTAGGCTCTGCCTTGTTAGGCTTTAGTTCTAAAGTAGTGCTCCTAAAATAGCTTCAAGCAAACAAACAAATCTATGTAAACGCCTGTAAGGTTTTGAAATGTCAATTTATGTGTTCTAATTCCTTAATTAATAGAGACATTCCGTGTATCGAAAACAAATAAAAATTATGTAATGCGAAGTATAATTCCAAATAGCCAGACATTCAACAACTATAACATATACTATCAATATAGTAATACTTACAGTACGCATCTGTGTTCCGCGATAAGAGAGACTAAAGTTGAAGGTTGTATTTGGAATCGTTACATAAAATTAATACTTCACAGATGTCTACGTAAAAATTTTCGAAAGTTTTAAACTTTAAATCGTAGTCTTAGCTTTCAGATTTCAGTGTATAAAAATAGAAAAATACACAGTCCTCTAAACTTTTAATGGCTTGCAGCCACAGGAGAAACCTTTTTACATGAGTCCATTTTGAAACTTTAAAAGTAGGGAGTGAGTTACGGTAGAGAAGACGATTTAAGTAAAAATAAGAATAAAGTTCTAAAGAAGATGTTTATTAAAAATCATTACATATGTTAACTTTTCTCAAGGTTACGCTATTCTTCAGATTATATTTGCTATTTGAAAGGAATGTTTATTTTCTAACACAAACTGTTAGTAGAAATTTGTAATTATGTATTCTACGAAATAAAATCTTCCTCCTGTCCACTTTAGTATCTATATTCAAATAATACGTTTCAGAAAATATATTTCAAACTGAGTTTTATTTTAATCATCGATTTAATGATGTGGTTAAAAAACTATTGGAATAACAATACAGACAATAAATAAATATTTAAAGAAATAGACTTCAAAAGCTGAGGTCGATATATTATCATTCAGCTATTGTAAATAGTTTACGCTTTTCACTAACAGATTGTAATAATATAGCAATTAAGGGGGTGGCTAGGAAAATAACGGATAATTATTACAAAATCTGTCGTTGGTTTTATTTCATAATCTTAACATGATCCTCTTCAATGTACTCTCCTTTATCAACCACGCGCCTTTCCATGAACATTTTCTATTGGTCCAAGCAATGCTGCAAATAATTCTTTAAAGCAGGTTCATAATCTTCATCACTTTTTGTTTCACAGCTTCTACCGTTGATTTCAGCTTGAGAAAAAGAAAGACAACTGAAGTGAAGCGAGATCCGGTACTGGATGTTCTAACATATGTATCTCATATTTGACCTAAACCACGCCTTGTATATGTACGAGTATGTGCTCTATCTACACTTAATATTTAATTCTCTTAAAGAAATTTAAAAATTTAGATTACAGTATAAAGAATATAAGACGATATATATTATTAACACTTTATAATAAATAAGATCTCTATTAACTTCTCCGAGATCGTCTTATCAAATTTAAATTATAGTTGATTACAAGAACGTTTGCAGTTATGTGAATACTCTTACCTCATTATATAGTAAGCTAGCGTAAACTATGTTTATACCTATTATTTGTATATACTCACGAATAGATTATAAACAATATATTCAGATAAAAAAATTGTTAAGAGCGACAATCACATGCTATATATGGAACTGAATGGTTTGCTTCTTACTAGACAAATGTGAAACCCGAATATTTCTTTCATTAGTTTTCTTAAAATTGTGTTATTTTATTATTAATACATTGTTTTTTTTTATTTATTTCTTTTCACTCTCGTTAAGTATGCATATAGAATTAAAAATTTAAAATTATTACACTTTAATGCATAGTAGAATTTTATTATAAAAAAGCGTACCTAAACTAAATTTAAACATCCATGTTTGCCTTACTATAAATTATGTTTATAATAAGAAAAACTTAAACGAATAGAAGAAACGACACACGCAGAAAAACAATACGTACAGAAAACACTAAAGAAAAAAGTATATATTTTAAGATGGACGATCGCGACATTCTCTGATTCTGTCACAGAACCTGTGATTTACGTCGTTTGCTCCAGGATATTACTGGAGGTATAAGAATCAATATAGGGGCAGTTTAAAAAACCTCATCGTGATCACCGAATAGTATAAGTGCAGTAAGTATAGTAAGGTGCATAAATTTAAGACAGTTACCATCCACGCCCAGAGAACTGGATGAATGAATCCATCCTTACAAGTTTACAAGATGTAAGAGATGCATTTATAGCAATCGTAAATTGAGAACTCAGTGTAAAGTAATTATGGACACAAAAGAGAATAGTAATAGGTGTATATACTGTACGCCTATATGTTAGAACTTGTGTGCCCTACTTATTAGTCACGTAGATTTTCCGTTCAAGATTTCAAAGCTTATCACCAATACGGAAACTAATACTCTAGAAGAATCCGAGTTAATTTCAAACTCAGATGGAAGAAAACTTTCCAAGAATTGTATATAGTTAACTTTTCCGTGGGACACAGGGCACGATTGTCTTGTATTTACCTGTTCAAGAGGGCATCTACTCGAACAGACTATTACTTCTCTTGTTATTCCTAGAACCAATATGAAAAGTGCAAACCAAATTCCAAAAACAAAAACCGAAGTAGAAAAGAACGTATAAGAGATCCTAAACTGCACGACAAGGACTATCTGTAGGTATCTACGGATAAAGATATGTAAAATTATAAAGGTTAAAACCGTAGAAGAAGTGGATCTGATTGAGGACAAAGACATTCAAGCAACTTGATGATTAGAATTTTTAGAGAATCCAAAGGGAGATCACCACCACAATATATTTGAAAAGGTCTCAATGGAATAGGATCTATGACCACCCCAAGTAATCTTAATTCTAATTGTTAATCGCAAACTCGACAATTCTTACTATATAACTGGCATCTCAACTATTTCGAGAAAACCAATTTTTTCTTTTCAGTACTTTTGAAAAGAAAAAGTTGGTACCAAATGGAAGAAAATGAAATCATTAACTGACAAGAATCTATAAAATTTTTATGAAAGCGGTATAAACGCACTTAAATATCAATAAATCAACTTTTATCGCAATCAATGAAAAATATTATTTTTTTACCTTTTCTTCCTATAACCCAATAATTTACATTTTCCTCCTACAAACTTGTAATAATTCCAAACAATTTACTATTTAATTTTTTTTATCTTAAAAGTAGTAGTTAGGCTAATGTATAAGTTCGTCTTGCTTTTATTGAACTCGAAAGTTATTTTAAGTTTATTATGGACGATTGGTTCCAACTTATTATAATGGCTAACTCCCGAGTTGATCGGTGTGGGTCATCGTGATCAGGTGTTCCGATAATGCTCATCAGTCTTACTAAAAGTCGAGGATCGTTTATGTCAAGATGATGCTTCCTAACCCGAGAAGCTCAGGACAAATTCACAAACTCAAAAACTATTCAATTAAGTAATAATGCAATATTAAAAAACTTTGATGTATGGCTAACAATTTTTGTGATTCAAGGTACCCTCGTCTTAGAAACCAAAAACACTATGAACTTCTTCATTAATCGGACATACGTATTTCCTATTACCGTACGCGTTCCAAAGTGTTTCCAAAATCAATTAACACAAAATATTCTTCCAACTTACTTGTCAGGGTTCCCTGCATCATTTACTAGATGATTTTGCCCTTTTTAAATCCACTTTAAATGTATGTATATATCGGCTTTTCTTTAAGTATTTCCATTAATTTTTTTTCTGTAATTGCTATTCGCTGTAATTATAATTACATAAACATTAATTTTAAATAATCTTTAATGAAATATCCTTCCTGTTCCCTGATATATGTAAATTTTGTTCATCCATAATATACATTAATATGTCACAGGAGAAAACATGGGAAATCAAACACATCGAAATATATCTGAAACACAATTTCCACTAGCAAACGCACAACAGAAACCTTTACACTGTGCGTCTGCCTGTCCGTCTGATAAAATAGATTCAAGGGCTGATTGAATGTTGACAAATGGAATAGGGTCACGGTGGATGCTCCGCTGGTGATTAATTATTCGATTAAACATAGCTCAGTTTTTGTAATTCATTATGGTACTCGACTGTTGAGAGCGCAACGGAAAAAGTGTTCAATAAAAGAAAAACAAATACGTTTAATTACACACCGGCTAGTTATCCGTGAAAATATTTGTAAAACGTGATGTTCTTTTGCAATTACAACCTTTGAAAAAAAATATTTGCAAATTAAAGTCACGATGAAAAAATATTTTCGCTTTAGAATTTTTCACATCTACGAATTAAATATACATGAATACAATTTTTCATGAAACGACCGAATTTTGTATTTAGTATTTTTCTAAGTTGTGACAATATGTATTCTTCCTGAATATTTAGATTTTTTTTGTGATAGCTTGGTTGGTGTTCTTTTTTGAACTATGGAGACGATTTTAAATATCTATGCATATACGAGGGTAGCCGTTTATATTTTGGAAATAGCAAACAAAGAAAAATTTTTTTAATATCGAAAATAGTTTTATTGCTTTTCAAAATATTCTCCTTGAAAATCAATGCACTTTTGCGTTCGTTGAAACCAATCTGAAAAGGGTTGCTGCCACTATGAAGGCGGTATCTCCAAAATATGAGTTTTGAATGCCTCAACTGTCTCTTTCGACGTAGAAAACCGTTAATTACGAAGTTTATTCTTCACGTGTGTGAACAAAAACAAATCACAGGGTGCTAGATCAGGACTGTACGACGGATGGCTCATCAATTCAATGTTTTGCCCGGTCAAATATTCAGTTATTTGAACCGACGTGTGACAGCTCGCATTGTCATGGTGGAGAATAATCTATTGTTTCCGGTTCGTTTTCCTTATTTCTTCAAAAATTTTTGACAAACAAATAGTTGTGTACCATTCGGAATTGACCGTCCTACAACTCTCTAAAGGCACGGTTGCAACGTGACCGGTTTTTCCGAAAAAGCAGGTGACTATTTGTTTTGATGTGCTTCGAGCGCAAACTTTTGTTGGTTTTGGCTCATCTTGGAATACCCACACAGTCGACTGCTGTTTACTATCGGGCTAATACGTCTAGTTCCAAGATTCATCACCTGTGACGACTTTACAAATATTCTTTGAAGCATCGCCATTGTATTTTTTGTGTTACTGTCAACACTAGAAATAGCGACAGGTTAATAAAACTGTCAAAAACGACAAACTTCACGATGCAATCATCAGATCGAAGGCAATACTGACAGTGTTGCTAGTTCCGGAAATATAAACGGCTACCCTCGTATAACTACATGTATCTTTTCGATGTCGGCATAATATTTTGGGTATTCGTATTGTTAACATCTTCATCTTCATCTTAACTTAAGTCAGTATTTAAGAGGCGCTTTATAATTGCTTATAATTGAACAACAAGTAGGCATTACAGTTTTTATTATTTTGGAGACGGCGCATACTTTATTGACTTGCAAGAAACAAAAATGCAAACATTTCAAAATAAAATATTAATAATAACACAATAGCAAAAATTATGATTTATATATAGCAACAAGCTTGAATAATTGAATCACATTTAATATGAAATTACTGTAAAATCAGCAAAAAAGATAAAAAATAATGTTAATACATTCTAGTTTCGCATTTTCCTGCCTATATTGCTCTTTCGTAAAACAGAAAACTCTCTGGTAATTCTCAAATAATGAGTTAAATTCTTTAATGTTATATAACACATATTATTGTCATTAAAAAAATGTTTAGATAAGAATAATATTTTGCACTAATTTAGATTAATAAATGGTGATATACCTTATTTAACTATCGCATTTTAGTTACTTCCCCGGATTACTGAATATACACGTAAAAGATTTTTACGTCCACTGCGAAGAAGGAAGATTGTGTTTTATGTGTCAGTTAAATGAAGTGTAATATGCTAGTGCGCATCGTTAATTAAATATACATATAAACAGGGAAAATGCATGAATGAAGCAGTTGCTTTCATACATCACTTTCTGCAGTTTTCCAGCGCCACAATACGGCTCGCCTGCGTGAATATCTATGAAAACTCGTACTTAATGTATACAACAGAATTCATCAGAGTGCGAAAATCTAAATAAAAGGGAATGTGGTGGGGGTCGATTCGAAAGAGAATATAGAGCCATAGTATATTCAATTGAGTTAGAAAAGTGTAAAATATAGTTTACAGCTGGGTTACTATTCCTAGAAATATTAATGATGTAACTTTATTCGATTTTATTTAGACAAATTGGTAGTAAACAAAAACCCTCTCTTGAAAGTATAAATTTATAACCTCAATTGCACATGTACTATGTTTGGCGAGTGCTGAGTATTTATTTGGTTTGTTTTGCAAATATCTAAGTTGAAATAGGATGTAGTGACAATAAAATGTGTGTAAATAGGTTAATCACTGAAGGTTGATATGTAACCCCTTTTCACATTAATTTTCGTATTCTGTATACACACTGTGCGTTTTGGCTTTCAACGGTACGGCTCGTGTGCGGAATTTGTTTTCGTACGGATATTTTGCTACTGATGATGACAAATTAGTTGTCGAAATACGTATACAGAATACGAAAATTAATGTAGAAAAGGGCTATACGAGGGTAGCCGTTTATATTTCGGGAACTGGCAACACTGTAGTGTTGCCTCCAGTATATCGTTGGTATAGTGAATTCAAACTTGAACGGCGTTCTCTGGACGATAAATTTCGTGAAGGTCGTCCCACAAATGTTGTTGTGTCGGAAAACATTAACGTAGTGTCTGAATTGATAATGCAAGACCGTCATGTGACGCACCATGAGGTATTAGTAACACTAACGTGCATAAAATCCTGCATGAACATTTAGCCGTTAAGGTTCTATGTTTACTTTGGGTACGACATAATTTGACAACCGCTCAAAAAAGTACTCGCGTCGATTGGTACCAAGAAAGGCACAAAAAATACAATGACGATGCTTCAAAGAACATTTATAAAGTCGCCACAGGTGATGAATTTTGGATCTATACGTATGAGCCCGACAGTAAACACCAGTCGACTGTGTGGGTATTCCAAGATGAGCCAAAACCAACAAAAGTTGTCCGCCCTTGAGGCACATCAAAACAAATGGTCGCCTGTTTTTTCGGAAAAGCCGGTTACGTTGCAATCATGCCTTTACAGAGTTGTCGGTTATTTCCGAATGGTTTGCCAAAAGTTTTTGAAGAAATAAGGAAAACAAACAGATCATTCTCCACAGTTAGAATGCGAGCTCTCACAGGTCGGTTCAAACAATTGAATATTTGACCGGGCAAAACATTGAATTGATGAACCATCCGCCGTACAGCCCTGATCTAGTACCCTGTGATTTCCTTTCGTTTCCACACGTGAAGAATGGACTTCGTGGTCAACAGTTTTCCTACGCCGGAAGAAGCAGTTGAAGCATTCAAAACTCATATTTTGGAGATACCGCCTTCACAATGGCAGCCATGCTTTTCGGATTGGTTTAAACGAATGCAAAAGTACATTGATTTTCAAGGAGAATATTTTGAAAAGCAATAAAACTATTTTCGATATTAAAAAGTTCTTTTTTGTTTGCTATTTCCTAAATATAAACGGCTATCCTCGTATATTAACCTTCAGTGATTAACTTTATCAAGTACAGGCTCCATCAAAATTACCTGTATATAGGTGTTAAAAATATTCATTAATTGGTTAATGTCGACCTATAGAATTATTGTCTATATTAATAAAAATAAAGTACTAAACACAATGCTACTAGGACTACATGTAAAGAGGTCCATCTTCCCTTGGGCAACGTATACAAGGTTACTGGTTAAATATGAAATCATGTGTTCTCCCTACAGCTCTTCCCATATATGTACCTACATTTTCATAGTCGAGTAATTTCTATTGTATATATAATTTAATATCTCGTGTACAAAAATTTTGAAAAAATAAATTAAATTAATTTTAGAGGCAAAATATTATACGTTGTTGCAGTTACACTCTTTAATAAAAAAAATATTTGTAAAATAGAGGTCATATTGACAATATTTCTCATACTTGGCATTTTCGGCATTTGTATACTGAATATTTGCAAGCACAGTTTTCTATGAAATAACTAAATTTTTGAAAAAATCCATGTCTAACAATGAAACAATTCTCAATAGCTATACTTCTTGTATTAATAATTGTTTATTATCTTATAGCTATTTTATACGTGTCAATTCTAGTGTAAAAAAAGGAATAACTTATTTTATTTTAATTATGTTACGAAAAAAGATTGTATATTTCAATAATCAATACCACTATTTATTTCTGAATGGTACAAGTCATAAACTATTTATTATACATATTTGTGTAGAAAGGAAAAGCTTGAAATATAAGACACCTATTATGCTGTCCAAGCAAAAATGTCGGATTGGTGAACTTGCTACGTAGATAACTGTGATGTTTATTATTAAAAAAAAACTATTGTCAGTACTTACATTAACTTTTTTGCAGGTTTTTTGTTTAATTTTATGTTTTATATTATCCGTCTATGTATTCAGGTTGTTACATAAAATGTATTAATTTAAATACATGAACTAATCAAATTCTCCTTTATTATTTACGACTGCCAATTACCGAGTTGAATAGTGGTGAATTAAAGAATTCACATGAGCTTCATAAAAGTCTGATGGTCTTCCTGAACATTCAGAATCGTTTGTGATAAAATAGCTTTCATTAAATCGAGAAAAGCACTTCCATGCTATACTATCCCCAATTGTAAACGACACAGATGGTTCTAACGGCTTCCGATTCGTTAACAACTTGACATTTCATTTTCTTTTGTCAATAAACGAAACAATTTCTACACAAATTCACAAATTTAGAAACTATTCGAATAAACAATAATAAGATATTAAAATAACTTTGCCGTATGCCTAAGATTTCTTCAAGGCGTCGCAGAAACCTAAAGCACTACATTATATATTTGTGGTGTTTCTGATCTATAAATAGCATTCTAAACATACTAAACTACAATTTGTTGTGAAAATTATTAATTTCTGCTATACCATCATTAACTAAAATCAAAGAAATTAATTACAAATTTCTGCGCTGGAGAAGAACTCGAATCTCTATCTGCCGTTTGCTAGACGGCTACTACACCAATTAGGCCACAAGGCAGTATAGCTTAGAGGTTTTCAACATATATAATTATTAACATCAAAATAACCGGACTTAAAAATATTAAATCCGTTTCCATTCTACGATTTATGGCGTGTTAAAAGACTCTATACTGTCTGGTGGCCTAATTTAAAATTCGACCGTCTAGCGAACGACAGATAGACGTTCGAGTCCTACTAGAAAGCAGAAATTTTTAATTAAGTTCTGTGATTTTAATTAACGATGACAAGGCAATAATTTTCAGTATTTTCCCATCGTAAAGAACTTAATTATATATTTATATATAATTATAAACATAAAACTTGTTGTTTTTTTTTGAATAGACATGCAAATAGTTCAAAAATTTATTACTTTCTGTTTCTACAAGAAATTTTATGTTATGTTGTATCTTGGTGGTTTTTTTAACTCAATATTATTGTATTGTCTAGCTAGTTCTTTTGTATGCCAAATTGTACAATGTAATAATATCATATAGGATTCTGTATTTATTTTTTTCTTTGAAATAAAAATTATAAGTAAATTTATGATGTTATACTTAATGACGTACGTTTCATTGAAATATTTTTGTTTTTTATTTCGTATTTTACTATTAAATATTAAATAATTTCGGATTATAATATCTTCAAGGAATATCAGAAAAGATTAATTCTGCTAATGTTCATTTCTTTTAATTTTGTCCTTCAACGTAATTTCATGATGCATATAAATATCTACATAGCAAAATATTACGTTATAATCACCTCATATTCTAGAAATTGTCCTTAAGGATAGCTATTGCTCCAGCATACAGTTTCTTTGACACTTATTAACTAATTCCGTAATCGCTGTGCTAAAAGAAATGCGTCCACTTTACAAAAACTGCAATGCACCTCAAATAACATAATTTTTCACAATTTACTTGAAACGTGTTTATTTCAGTAATACATCACATATGTATTTCTCTGTGTCACTACAGCATATTCCTGCTAGATACGCACGCACGCTAACTTTGACATTAGAGATTTAAAATTTCGTTAATTTTCGAGAGCTGTAACTAATCGACACTTTCGATACTTGTACCTGTTACTCTGGATTCGATACTGAGTACTCGTTTGTTGTGTAGTTGATATTGATACTGTGGATACATGTAGGTAGTAGCGCCAATCGGATCTCGGGTTTTTCATTCACGACGTATCATTGTTAATTGTTCGGTTACGATTGCTACTACGATCCACAGTATCTACATATATAATATGTATAATGTACTTTCATATACATACATTGGAAGGATGATATCGTATTCATTGTGTTCGTCTACTCGTACCGTGCGGTTGTAGAATGTTGCGCGAAAAATACAGGAATTTGTAATATGAATTATTAATTATTTATATAAAGAAACACAGAAAAATGATATAAGAAACAATGACAGATCTACACTCGTAAAGCTAATGAGATAATTGTTTCTTCGAATTAACGAAATTAAGTGTTAAGTTATAAATTTTGTGACATGAAAATAAATTGTTTCAAAGAAAATACCAATATATTAACAATTTTCGATGTGCATTTATAATATTAGATTCACATTAAACTAAACTAAATATGCAGAAGACATGTTTTGAAGAATTATAAGTATTATGATGTACATATATTAAAATTAACATGAATAAACCTATAAATAAATATATATAACAAAATACAGGCTCTTTCAAAAAGAATATACGTCTTTCGAATGCATATATTAATTAAACGTTAAGACATACGAATATGAAACTTTACACACATATTTACGAACCTCTCAAGTTCAGATTACAGATGTCCAATATGTCCTTCATCAGCGACACGAACAATATCACATCGATACTCAAATTCCTCCCATACTTGGGCAAGCATGTCTTTCGTCACTGATGTTATGGCAATATGGATCCGGTTCTTCAACTCTTCCAGTTTCTGTGGGAATGGTGGTACACAAACTTTATCTTTAACGAAACCTCACAGGAAGAAGTCACAGGGTGTCAAATCCGATGACCATGGAGCCCAGCTGAGGCATGCTAAGTCGCCAGCTCCTCAACGACCAATCTAACGGGTCGGTAAAGTTTCATTCAGATATTCACGCATCTTGTCGAGAAATGAAGTTGTCTTCGTGCAGCCTCAGAAACAACCAGTTTTGTAACATAGCGAGATACTGCTGACCGTTAACTGTGTTTCCATCAAAGAAGAATGGGCCGTAAACAGATGATCAGGATATCGCACAAAACATACTGATTTTAGGGGAATCTCGTACATATTCAATGACTGCATCTGGGTTATGTATACCCCAAATTCGAACATTGTGTTTGTTTACCAGACTACTAACATAGAAAGTCGCTTCATCACTGAACACGTTGTGTTATGCAAAAGTTTTATCATTGTCAATAACATCATGAATCTCGTTACAAAATGCCACACTTTTCCGTTTGTCATCAGGACGCAGAGCTTGTAACAGCTGTAACTTGTACGGCTTCTTAACCAATCGACGTCTCAAAACACGCCAAATTGTTGTTAGAGGCAGTTGTAACTCCCAACTGGCACGACGAGTTGATTTTGAAGGATTACGTTGGAAAAAAGTTTGAATTCGTGCAACATTTTCTTCAGAAACACGAGGGCGGCTAGGACTCTTTCCTTTACATACACATCCTGTATCTACAAACTGGTACAGGATGTAGATACATCTGTGAATGTTCCACCCATTCGGAGGATCATTTTGGTAGCTCAACCTGAAACGTCTTTGCACTGTAATCACGAAATTGCACTTCGCATACTTGAGAACACAAAATGATTTCTGCCTCGGAGTAGCCATTTTAAACATATGACGCTTACCAAGAAAAACAGAAGACAACTGACATCTAGCGGCTATTAAATAAACTAGACTATGTATTCGTTTCTCCAATAGCCGAGCCGAGGCACAGCGATGGATAGTTTGGACAAAATAATACTTTGTAATACGTATATTCTTTTTGAAACACGCTGTATAATAAAAGCTATAAATATATATTTTCTGTATACTCTGTATTTTATAAATAGCTACATACATTATGTATTAGGTGTAACATTTTTCGACATATCAACTCTAATGAAATAATAATCAACAATGACATTCAAATAAACAAAAATGCATAAACAAATACATGGAGAATGAAGGTATTTCATCGGATATCACATCAAAGTCGAATCGTACCAATGGATACATTATTCTCATTTTATCTGTGCTTGTCTATAAATATTGGGTTCGATTTCGGTTGTAGTAACTAAACTCAAAAAGTATTGGATACTTTTTTGCGTCAGTAATCATTACTTTGGATTATAACGAATAATAAGTACCAAGTATCGAATAGTTACTTTATTTGCATCTCTATTTGCCGCAAATACAAAATTTACCAATAAACAATGAGCTCATTGATAGCTAATGTTGAATAAGCCTCTGGGTTCGCAGTAGTATTCGACCTCGCTGGATAATATGTTAATGTTGCATACAAGGCGATTAATTAGAGTTTCTGTGTATTGTCACGTAGAAAAGAGATTTAGAAGTTTGTTTGCACCCATCGCAGTTTAACAATCCACCTTTGCGAAGCATCTTCACGTGACTATCGGCAATCCAAGCATGCGTTCACCACCCATTGGTCTCTGTCACTGGTTATCCGGAGGATTGTTCAACCTTAGTTATAACTAAAGTGGACTAATTTGGTACGTAGACTTCCGCGGTCGTGGTCCATGCTATCTGCTTCTGGGTTTCCGGGCTCGAACCGCGTCACTAGTATATCTGCCGACGTTTCGTACCCATTTGTATGGGACATCTTCAGGGCTGAACTACTGCACTGAAACCAGTTTCAGTGCAGTAGTTCAGCCCTGAAGATGTCCCATACAAATGGGTACGAAACGTCGGCAGATATACTAGTGACGCGGTTCCAGCCCGGAAACCCAGAAGCAGATAAAGTGGACTGTTAACTGCGACAGATGTAAATAAATTTCTAAATCGTTTTCATACGTTAGGATGTACACGAACTATAAATAAATGTGTTATTTGGAATATCAGCATTTTCCAATTATATCGGGTATTCTTTATTATCATACAAAAGAACCACTTACTTCTTAAAAATTATTTACTTCAACTGTTGGCCGTAACTGCGCCTAACATGCTCCACTTTCAAGTTTGAATTTTGGAAATAGGCGTTCGAGCATTTCAAGTGGCGAATAACGCGAGTAATGTTAGCTTCCAATTACTCTATTGTAGCCAGCTTAGCCATGTAGACTTTGGACTTTACGTAGTCCCGAAGAAAAAATCTAAAGGTGTGATATTACACGATCTAGGCGGCCATTGTAGAGGCCCATTACCTGAAACTAAATGTCACCAAATTGTTCTCGCAATAAAGCCATACTTTCATGAGCTGCATGGCAAGTAGCGCCGTCTTGCTGGAACCAAATGTCATCGAGATCACGGGTTTCAATTTCAGACAGCAAATAGTCCATTATTATGACACGGTAACGAGCACCATCCACAGTTACGTTGCAGCCGTCTTCAATTTTGAAGAAATATGGGCCGATGATTCTACTTGCCTATAAACCACACCAAACCGGTTTGCTTTTATCTGGATATAATGGCATCTCTTAAAACTCTTCCAAAAAAAAAATTCTTCCAAATACAACAATTATGCTTATTGACTTAGCCATTAAGCCAGAAATGGACTTCATAGCTAAACAAAATTTCGGTCGAAAACAGTGGATTTTCTTCAAAGCTTTCAAGAGCCCAAAGACTGAAACAGTGAGTTGAATTTTGTATGCTTTTAAACCAAGATCCTTATGTAAAATACACTAAATTGTGCCATACAACAAGCCAAGCTGTTCAAATCTATGTCGAATTGATGCTTTACGGCCATCGCGTACGCTTCCCCAATCATAGTTATATTTTCTTCACTACGTGCTGGATGTGATCTACTTGGTCGCGTATTATTCAGTAATGAAGATTACCTTTCAAATTTTTCGATGATATAGCGAATTGTGTGTTTGGTGAGCCAATTACGTATACCAAAAGTTTCCCTAAGCGCACGAAACACATTTCTCGCGGAACGCTGATTTATGTAATACGGCTGAATAATTTGTAGATGCTATGCCAGGCTGAGACTTTCCATAAAGAAATATCGCAATATTTTACTAAAACAGCGTGAAAGTTTAACACGACTCACGCTTTTATCTATCACAAAATCGCTATTGAAAAAAGTACACCATAATAAATCGCCCATTATTGCAACAGTTTTTAAAATGTTTAATAAATACATGTTCAGTGCATTAGCGTTGCTAAAATTAATAATGGAATGGAATCATTTTTCATTGACCAAACGCATTTTTTCTACCAATGTAGTTAAAGACGTAGTTAATTCTCCGTCTATTTGATCACAGATTAGCTTTGTATCCCACGAGATTCAATGACAATTCGGTTCCAGAAGCTGCACGAATGCTTTATATGAAACTCCTTCAATGTGTATTATTAAAAATGGTACAGCCTTATTTAATTCTAACAAAGTATTAATTACTTTTATTTAATAACTTTGTAATTAGTTATATTTCTTATGTACTTTTTTCACTGTATTTTTGATACTGTGGTTGATTATTCTTGGACAAATAAAGATGATTATTATATTATTAATTACAGTACATGCAATAAGGAAAAAAGCTTTATAATAATCTAAGAGATATTAAATAGAAAATGCTTCTGACTTTTTCCGTTATTTCTTATAGCTTTTGTATATACTTCAGAGAAAATGACAACTTCTTTACTGTCCATTAGAGAGTAATTAATTGTGTTTCTGAACAGAAACTTTTCGAACTTTAAAAGAAGATGGACTTTTCCCGAAATAATACACTTCGGTACGGAAACTGTTCTTCAAACTAAGTCTCCCAAACGTTAAACAAAAACGCTGCCTTTATTAATAAATCATCGAACTCATAGAAGACTAAAAGTGACTCGACAAAACGAAAAAAATATATAACATATTGCTTTTTAAAAGATTATAAGAAAATGTAAACAATAATTATTGTATAATTACTTCTAAATCCAGTTTTTTAATAAGTCTGGGAAATAATATTTATTACACGAAATGCAGTTAAAATACTATTAGAAAAAGAGCACGCTTTAAAATGCAATTAGAATTTATTATAATTAATCATGTCCTAGAATGCAGTTTCTTGAAGGTCATGTCTCTAAATAATACTAAGTGCAATTATTATTTTACTCTTGAACGTTTTATGAATGAGATTTCGTAGATGTTAATAACCTACAGTAACAAATTTAGTCACGTAAACAAACTCAAATAAAATTTGATTTATGTTCAGTTTTATATCCGTTTCATTAATTAGGCATTAATGTGCTTCTATTATGAACAAATTGTTTTTCTATTACCTGATTTTTCTTAGTCTTTCATTGGGTTTTACGAATTCAAATTTATGTTTGTTATTGATTTTCACACGAAGTGTCAATTGTTTATTGAAAACAAATTCGAGGTCTTTAGAAGAATGGTCAAATCAATAGAAATTGTAGCATACAATGATGGATTGATTTTTCTTGTATTTCGGAGAAAAAATCAATGGCATCTGATAAAAACGCAGTGATTAGTGAAGTCTCGTTTATGTTGCTATCACAACAAAGATTACAAGAAGAACCTGTTTCAAATATTTCGATTTGATGAGCAAATCGTTTTCCAGTGTCATTCAATATTCCTGTATACTCAATTCATTTGTAGATACGTCGATATTGTACGAGACAACGCCAGAAAGAAGAAACTGGAGAATGTGTCTTCCAGAAAAAATCATCCAAATTTTGGTATATAGCCATAAATACCATAATAATAGCTTTAGTGTTAGTTATATAGGGGTTTGATATTGTTAATTGAATTTTATGTGATTAATATATACGCAGTGTGTCTCAGAGAAAACGGAACTTTTTTAAAATAAAAACATAAGCTTACTATTTTTGTAAAATTAATTTATTTTATTCAAAGTAATCGCACTTCGGCTTCAATACAACGTTTTGCACAGTCAATTAACGTGCTGAATGATTTTTTAAGTTCATCTTTAGAGATATCCATCAAGATCGCTGTCGACGCCTATTTAATGGCTTCGACGTCGGTATAAGCTGTCTTTCATCGGCAGATATAGTTTGGAGAATAGATAAATATCACAGGGGAACAAATCCAGTGAATACAGTGAATGGTTGGTGGTTAAGATGCCATTTGTAGTTAGAAAATCAGTGATAAGCTTCGAGCAATAGGATGGTGCATTATCATGTAACAAGCGCCAGCTATTAATTTCACGATATCGAGGGCCCACACGAGGAATACGCGCCAAAAGTCGCTTCATAACACCTAAATAATATTGACTGTTTGACTAGTTGGTACAAACCCTTTGTGCACTATGCCTTTCTAATCATAAAAACAAATCAACTTTGTCTTCACTTTTGACTTCTCCAAACAGCTTTTTTTAGGTCTTTCTTCGCTTGGATACTTCCATTAAGAGCTTTGGGAAATTAATGAAAATTATTATTTTCTGCTATTCCATCATGGTAAGACAGCCGTCTAGAAACCGGTAGATAGAGGTTCGAGTCCTTCTCTTGCGCAAAAACTTTTAATTAATTTCTGTGACTTTGATTAACAATGGAATAACAGAAAATAATTTTCATTAATCTCTCATCATTATTGTTTATTCGTTAGCTCATTCACTTTCTTACCATACCTTAACTCGTAACCAAAACAATGAATACGAAATAACACATGTAAAACAATTTTAAAAACTGCGTTTCTTTCCTAAAATACAATGAAGATGGTAGAAAATAAAAACGTTTTGATTTTTTTTAGTGTTCATTAAATTCTTTGGTTTCTGAATTTATATAACAATAACTTATATAGTGTTGTTCTCTGAAAATTTGAAATGACCATTATCCATGTTAATAATGGTATTCTGCCAGTCTGCAGTCTAGTTGCTTTTCGTCGAATAACAGTTTAAACAGTTTCATCATAGACAGAAGTTCTAACAGTTTGATTTTTTTTTTCTCTTCGATTTATGCTTGTGTGGTATTTTAGGCAGCACGTTTTGTTTACATATCATGTATGCAATTTTTCGCAACAACCTAATGCAATACTTATTTCCCTGACTGCTGTAGAAACATTGAGTGTTTTATGGAAATTAGAAAAAGCATTAAGAATCATTCATTTTTCTCTAGCCCTGTATACTTCTCTTAGTAGCCTCTGTCTTTGTCCGTATTCTAAAATATCATAAACGATTACTTCAATATTAGAAACGTAATTGTAAACTTACAATTAGATGAAAATAATATGTTTAAAACGATTGTGAAAACAACTTTGTTAAAAATGCTGACTGTTACAAGCAAATGCACTGAGAATGTATATAAAAATAAAAAAAATACCACAACGATAACGAACACCAAGAAACAAAACGGCGATGGTGAATAACTAAGTAAGATAAGTAATTTCACTCTGGTTTCGCCTATTTAATTTGAGTGAAAATATCACATCTCCCTCTCTCGACCAATACATAAATGTATTGACCGACAAAGCAAGAACGCTTCTATCTTACAGATCGGAGACTATGTTTCCAGTGTATAATAGACAGAAACTTACATCTCGGCTTTACGCCAATTAAAGAATGTTAAAAGGAATCATTCTATTATTAATAACACCCTATCAACTACATATGTTTCATCGAATTCACGAATCGTCAGGTTGATTTGTGTTATTAATGAATAATTCCTTCAGAGTGTATTATCATATCTTTCGATACAGAAAATAATGAAAATATCACATCTCCCTCTCTCGACCAATACATAAATGTATTGACCGACAAAGCAAGAACGCTTCTATCTTACAGATCGGAGACTATGTTTCCAGTGTATAATAGACAGAAACTTACATCTCGGCTTTACGCCAATTAAAGAATGTTAAAAGGAATCATTCTATTATTAATAACACCCTATCAACTACATATGTTTCATCGAATTCACGAATCGTCAGGTTGATTTGTGTTATTAATGAATAATTCCTTCAGAGTGTATTATCATATCTTTCGATACAGAAAATAATGAAAATATCACATCTCCCTCTCTCGACCAATACATAAATGTATTGACCGACAAAGCAAGAACGCTTCTATCTTACAGATCGGAGACTATGTTTCCAGTGTATAATAGACAGAAACTTACATCTCGGCTTTACGCCAATTAAAGAATGTTAAAAGGAATCATACTATTATGTATTGGTCGAGAGAGGGAGATGTGATATTTTCATTATTTTCTGTATCGAAAGATATGATAATACACTCTGAAGGAATTATTCATTAATAACACAAATCAACCTGACGATTCGTGAATTCGATGAAACATATGTAGTTGATAGGGTGTTATTAATAATAGAATGATTCCTTTTAACATTCTTTAATTTGAGTGTTGAAAATGACAGCATTAATCAGGGAAAGCGAGCGATAATTAATGACTGATTTTGTATCAGAATACAGAGAGGAATGCCCCATAAGAACCTGTACTTTCTTTTGCGATGCAAACAGACTATCACGTCATGGTTGTCTGCAATTTGTTAACTTGATTAAAGATTATCCAAAAATTCTAATAAAAAAACTTTTTTATTTCGTTTTTTAGTGAAAAACTTCCGCTGCGACGAATAACACACGTGTGCATTTTCTTAGAATTTCTATAATATTTTACTACCACGTGATTGTTGGTATATTCGGCCATTAAAAAGGTTCATGACTTCTTTTCAGAATCTGATATTTTCATCGTATGCAACCATTGTTAAAATTTCTATCCTGTGCTTTTCAGGTAAGGGAATTATTTATAATGAAACTATTCGATGACCAAATGAAAATGACGCTTATACGAGGGTAGCCGTTTATACATATTTCGGGAGTAGCAAACAAAAAAAAATTTTTATTATAGAAAATAGTTTTATTGCTTTTCAAAATATTCTCTTTGAAAATCAATGCACTTTTGCATTCGTTTAAACCAATCTGAAAAACATTGCTGTCACTGTGAAAGCGATATCTCCAAAATATGAGTTTTGAATGCCTCAACTGCCTCTTCCGGCATATAAAACCGTTGACCGCGAAGTTTATTCTTCACCTGCGAGAACAAAAAGGAATCATAGGGTGCTAAATCAGGGCTGTACGGCGAATGGCGATCAAATCAATGTTTTGCCCAGTCAAATATTCAATTGTTTGAACCGACCTGTAAGAGCCTGCATTGTCATGGTGGAGAATGGTCTATCGTTTTCGGTTTGTTTTCCTTATTTTTTCAAAAACTTTTGGCAAATAAAAAGTTGTGTACCATTCGGAATTGACTGTTCTGGTTTTCCCGAAAAAACAGGCAACCATTTGTTTTGATGTGCTTCGAGCGCGAACAACTTTTGTTAATTTTGGCTCAGCTTGGAATACCCACAAAGTCGACTGCTGTTCACTATCGGGCTCATACGTATAGATCCAAGATTCGTCACCTGTGAGGACTTTATAAATGTTCTTTGAAGCACCGCCATTGTATTTTTGTGCATTTCTCAGCACAAATCGACGCGAGTCTTTTTTGAGCGGTTGTCAAATTATGTGGTACTCAACGTGAACATAGCTTCTTAACGGCTAAATGTTCATAAAGGATCTAATGCACGCTGATGTTACTAATACCTAGAGATGCCTCGACGTCACGGTATGTCACATGATGGTCTTGCATTATCAATTCAGACACTGCATTAATGTTTTCCGACACAACAACCTTTGTGGGACGACCTTCGCGAAATTCATCGTCCAAAAAACGCCGTCCAAGTTTGAAATCACTATACCAACGATACACAGTAGTTTTCGATGGTGCTTCATCACCATATAAAGAATTCAGCTCGTCGATGCGTTCTTGTTGAGATAATCGTCGCCGAAAGGTATGACAAATAATTGCACGAAAAAGTTCGCGAGTTAATTCCATTTTTTCACTGACATAAAATTTTCAAGTTACTGTCAACAATAGAAATATATTGTCAAAAACGACAAACTTCACGATGCAATCATCAGATCGGAGGCAACACTAACAGTGTTGCCAGTTTCCGAAATATAAACAGCTATCGTCGTAGCAATATTTCAGACTGACAAATGGTACTTACTAGTGTACTACTGTATTTGCTACAATAGCATTTAAAAGTACCCGTTATTTCTTATAATATTTTTATGAAATATATTCTGACTTTGTTTTATAAACCATTTATTTATCTACCATCATATATGGTATTACATTATGAAAAAAAGTATTATACATCATCACATGTTCAACAAAAGAAAAAAGGTTAATAAAAATGCCGCAACAAACAATCGATAAATTAATCCTCTTGAAACAAACTCTACGCCATTGTTGTACATTCATAAGAAACGTTCGTTAATTGTTTGAGTTTTACTTGTTTTAAATAAAATGCGCTTGAAGTAACAAGTTTTGGGAGTCCAACAGAAACGTTCAACTGCCTTAGAATCACTGTGTAAATATTTTAAGTACCCAGTGTTCTACTCATTAGTCTGTTTAATATTACAAACGTCAAAGTTTAATAATAAACAGAGCTCTTTGATTTCATCTTTAATGTATCGTATAATTTCTTCAAACAGACAACCGTGCCTACGTTTTAGCACGTTGAAGAGTACCACTCGAAAGTGATACGCATTCGGTTCAGTGGCTCCTTCTATTTTACTTTAATATTTCCACTCGACGAATTTCTTGAACATCGTTCGTGGTATTTCCTTTTGAAATGTAGCCTCATTCACGTATCCTTAAGACATATCTCATATTACATCTACAGATATTTATCAGTACGATTAATGATCTCATTTACCTTTTTTTTTCTCTTTTCGTGTTCTTGATACCCCCTACACGGTTATGTTACCAAAATTTGATGATAAGCCATAATACTTTTAAAGATACGAGGATTACTAAGAAAGTATTTAGAATGGATAGGGAAAGACGTAAATTAATTGATACTTGACACCTATACATGTTTCCATGCAGATAAGCCAAGTCTACAAGAATTCTTTTCTATTAGCATACAAGTAAGTTTTAATTTTACAAACAGTTTACGTCCCGCGTAAATGTGTCATTACTAACACAGAGACTTAATGAATGACCTTACCTGAAGTGTTAAATTTAACGCTTCAGTTACGGTCCCATGATCCATAATACAATATTCATGATTAAATGCACCTAGTTTACGATGTACATCAGCACTTCGCAAATGTAGTTCCTATTCGTATTTACAATTCTGACAGTTTGACAGTTGACCATTTATCATCTATTACCAATAAAATTCAAAGAAAAATATCAAATAATGTATCAAAAATTTATGGATTGGCGGAAGAAAAACCACGTGAATTCGACTTTGGGAAGTGTCTTTCTTGCATATTCTGGACATATTGCCACGAATGTCAAGTCATCGCCTTTATGGGCAGTGTATTCAGTGCTTCATATTATAATAATGTTGTTAAATAATTTGCTATTTGCTGACGATCTAAAGGTTTATCGCCCGGTGTATATTTGGGAAGATTGTAAAGAGCTTCAAGCAGACATGATTAGTACTCGTATATCGAATTGGTGCAAAACTAACAATCTACCTCCTGATCCTGACAAATGTAAAGTGATAAGCTTTTCTTCATTTCAGTTATAAACTTAATGTCACTTTTTTAACGCGCACTGAGTGTATAAAGGATTTGGGTATGCATTTTGATTCTCGTCTTACTTTCTCTTTACATATTCAAAATATCGCTAAGCGACCAAGACCCAATCTGGGCTTTACTATTCGTAATTGTAAGTCATTTTCCAATATACTGGCTTCGAAATCTCTATATTATTCGCAGGTGAGATCCTGACTTGAGTATACTTGCATCATTTGGTATCCATATTATGAGGTGCAGAGGTGGAAACTGCAAATGATTCAAAGACGTTTTGTCAAATTCTTATGGCTCGAAGTTGATTTATTATATCCTCCTCGCAACTTTGGCCACGCTCCGTTATTGTCGCGTTTTGATGTATTCTCTCCATCTTTTTGACTTGATTATATTAGTCCATGTTTCTTGTATAACTTTCTTAGCAGTAGTACTGATTCGCCTCCTATTTTGGTCTCTAAATTTTTATCTACTACAATCTCTATCTCGTCCTTCTGTCACCTTCTACCTTTCGTTCCCGCGAACCAACATACTTGTTAAGTCACCATTATGTGGTATGTGTTATAATTTCGATAGAATGTCTTCGAACTACAGACACTAACTTTTCAAGTTTCAATTCCTTCAAGAGGACTATTGGTGGCTATTTCGCTCGCTTTGCAGTGTAGTTTTCTATTGCAGACATTGCTTCTTTGTTTTTTCTTTGTGCAATTGTATTTAATCAAACATGTTCGTTTTTTTAAACGCTTATTATTATTATTACCTTTGCCTTGTAATTGGAATGTTATGTACTCTGTTGGGCAAATAAATATTGTATATTATTATTATAATTATTATTATTATTATCATAATTTCGATATTTTAGTGAGAAAGATAATTCTTTTACTGAATTCTGTAATAGCGTAGACTATGCGTCATTTAATTAATACTTTATTTACATATAATGCGCTAATATTTTTGTCTTTAAAGAAGCTGTTTGTAAGATCGGTGTCGTGACTGCTTAGTATTGATCAAAAACTGGTGTGAAAGCATACTGATGGACTGATTTGTTATCATCAGCTCGAAAGAAAATCAATCCAAACTGTGGTGGTCTGTAGTCTTCTCTTCCGAAGAGGACAATAGCTATTCCATCTGAAGAAAACATAATAGCTCCCATTTCCTTTGGGATGCAAAAGGTGTTTTTGCTGTTATCTTCCAAAAAGCCAAAATATCAGAGATGCATATTACTCGAGTCTTTAAACCGAACTATAGAAAAAATTAAATACATGGCTCCATAGAAGTGTTATTACTGTGGCAAAAATAACTAAATATGCACGCAAAGATGCAAGCATATTCAAGTCGGGATCTTACTCGCGAATAGTATAGAGATTTCGAAGCTAGTATATTGGAAAATGACCTACAATTACGAATAATAAAACCCAAATTCTCTCTTGCCCTCTTAGCGATAGTTCGATTATGTAAAGAGAAAGTAAGACGAGAATCAAAATGCTCACCCAAATCCTTTATACACTCAGCGCGCATTAAAAGAGTGACATCAAGTTAATAATTGAAATGAAACGTATTCGATGGATTACCATCGAGTTACTACTTTTCCACACTTCAAAAAATATCTTGCGAGACAGAAATTTTCAACAGGTAATAATGTTAAAGCTGGTGGATTCTTATTTTTAAGGCACTGAAAAATTCTAAATTTGATCAAGGGATAAAGACTTTGTATCATCGCTACCTCAAATGTTTCATGATGGCAGGGGATTAGGTTAAGAAGAAAACGTAATTTCAAACCGAAAAATCCTTTTTCATAATTTTTATTCTACGAGTCCTTCAACTTATCCTCATATATAGGATCAATTAATATTTTATTAATTCCCAAAGACCATACTGAAGTACTATGTAAATCTACACCCCAAATATATGCAATAATGCTAATCTTTTATTAATTAATCAAGTTTTCAGTTGGTTTTTATCAATTACAAATTACTTAGTTTATATTACAAAGATTTTTCCTTCTGTATTGTATTAATTTATTCACTGATTTTTCTGTGTGGAATTTTTAAAAAATGTTGTCGTCGAGTCAATAAACTATTATAATTATAATTATTATCAACAGGAACTATTACTATACCTTGATTTTTGTCACACTTCTTCACTTGAAATTGAGAATAAACGCAAACGCAACAATATCTAATTTCCTATCTCAAGAATACAAAATATCCGCTTCCTCATTAACAGCGGAACAGCAAGCCGCCTTGCAGTTGAAAGGTGAAACATGCAAAGTCGTATCTAATAACGCAGACAGGCAACTTCCCTCATTTTTACTCTTTGAAGTAACTCTATGAAATGTTAACTAATGTCGGATCCAAACTATGCCTTGCGAATGTATTTCGAAATATTAGGTAAGATAATGGGAAACCAGTCTTCAGTAAAATCATATTAAATTATTGTTTGATATTTATTAAGGTTTTTTGTGGTCTGTGATGGATAAAATGGAAACAAAGAGAAAATATACGACTTGAGGATGCTTCTGATGTCAGATCAATAGAGAAAATAAATCACTTACAGTTCATTTATCTTTTGCGTCATTAATATTTGTTAAACGAAATAATATCTTGAAATATAAGTCAAGAAGTCGTTAATTGTAATTCACAAGGCCACATTATGAATAAATAAGTTAATAATTCGTTTTTACGTCTACGAAAGATTTCTTAATTGATTAATTTGTATTAAAATTCAACGAAATAATTATTTAAAAATTTAATTAATGTTTATGTAGTACAAAGGAATACAAATATTTCCATAAGTACAATTAGAAATACATATCAATGTAGTTATTATAATATACAAAGGACGTTCTCAAAGTTCTAAGAACTTATCTATAATTTTTTTTATTTCGTCAATTTCTATCCAAACTGCAACGTATTTTTTCACTTAATCTCTCTTTAATTGAAAATGCATTTCTTAATGCGAAACTAATTTTTAAACCGTCCTTATAGAACCTCTTTTGGGTGTTGGCAACAAACAAAATTATACAGCTTATGAAACATTAAAGAGAGTGGGAGAGAGAGAGAGAGAATTCTTCACAAACGATAAGATTTACAGAAGAACAACTCTGGGACTTTACACCATGATCATTTTCTAAAATTTATTATACAATTAGCAATCGAAATCGCAATAATTCTGTGGTCTAATGTATTGGCTTAAGAACTATCCTATCCTATTACTCGTATAATATGATGGAGCCTCTCTCATTGATGAGTCTTTCTTAACCTGTGGCCATGTGATTCTAGCAGAGGGTGGTGAAGGACAAACGTCACTTGCAAGTCTTCTTCAAAGGCTTTGTTTGACACGTAACAAGCCGCGTCAGTTATCATCTGTAGTATTTTTGACTGACTTGCTAGTATTTTGGCTACATTGGATTTACTAGCACATGGAACTTTTATTTTTTTTTCCGTAATCAGCGTATAAGAACTATAAAAATCAACGATATTAAACAATTTTGTCATCGCAGGTCTGTGTAATCAAACCAATAATTTTCCAAAATAATGTTCAAGCAGAAAAACTATTTACTTTACATATATTCTTTACCTTTTTTTAGTATTGACGAAGCTATATTTTATCATTTATTAAGCAAATTCATGATAATGACATTCAAAAGTACACGTTTTCACTACACAATAGAACCAATATTTTTCAAGGGATATTTTGGCAACCGCATAGTTAGTCGAAATACAAAAATTCCTTGAGTTTCACGACCTCATTAATGCGTATTAACATCGTGTAATTTCTCTTGCACTTTTATCTAAAAGCAACATATTGAATGAAATGTAGCACAGAGTTGAACATGGAAATTAACAATAATCAGACAGAGTTGCAAGATATATTGACTATGAACAACATTTTCAGCATTTGTTAGAATTCTTAATGCGAAACTAATTTTTAAACAGTCCTTAAAGAAACTCTTTTGGGCCTTGGCAATCCACTTGTTTACATTTACAAAATGGTCAACAAACAACATTATTCGGCTTATGAAACATTAAAGAGAGAGAGCGTTCTTCACAGAAGGTAAGATTTACAGAAGAACAACTCTTGGACTTTACACCATGATTATTTTCTAGAACTTATTATACAATTAGCAATCAAAATCACAATAACTCTGTAGCCTAATGTGTTGACTTAAGAACTATCTTATCCTATTATAATATGATAGAGCCTCTGTCAGTGATGAGTCCTCCTTAATCTGCTGACCATTTCATTTTCAATTTTCCATAGTATTGTCATTCTAGCAGAGGGGGTAGAAGGACAAATGGCACTTGCAAGTATTCACAAAAGACTTTGTTTTATAAGTACTAAGGTGCGTCAGTTATCATCTGTAGTATTTTTGACTAGTTTACCAGTATTTTCGCTACATTAGATTTACTGGTACATTCCCATGGCGCTATTTCGTAAGTTTAGATTGGTTTGAGGATGGTTTTATGATGTCCGTCTACTTTTTTTGACAATGTGGCCTTTCCAAATGAAATTGCTATAAATTGGTATGCGCGTGGATAAATAAATAAATATCTTGTTCTCGTAGATACCTGAATTTCCATACTGTTTAACTATAGTGAGAGACATCGATCTCGTTTTACTGTGAAGCTAAGTTGTGCAGATTTTGCTTCGTTGATTTTAACCTCCCGCTTCCATGTCTGGGATTTTATTTGATACAAGTGAGTCCGTAAAGAATTTGAAACTTAGAGGGATTTCGTATTGAATGCTAAAATGAGCCCGTTATTAACTACAGTCCCCATAGTGGTGCTTCTTGTTGTTGAAAAGTCTGCAGTAAAATTAAATAGAAAATATCACCACCTTGCGAGACATCAAAATTTATTACATGATTTTAGGAAGTGCAACCCTTTGCTCTGATTTTAATTTCTCCGTCATTTGGGTAGGATCTGAAAAGATGATAGTAAGTAATAGAAAGGAGTGCCAAATCTTAGTAAAGACTTGACTAATATTTAGGAACATTAATATGCAGTATTTTCTATCTTCTAATGCGTACTTTAATACATGGCTTATTTTGTAACACAACTGGGTAGTTGAGTATTTTCCTCGAAATCCAGGTTTCTGAAAATGTATCCATTCGTCAGTAAGAGGCTTAATATTTGTTCTGTATAGTAAAAGCATTTACTCAAAAAGTTTAGAAATAATAAATAACAAACTTATGGAATGGAAAAATAAAATTTGCGTTACTATCAATAAGAGTAGTTACTCCAAAAGAGATCCAAAAAGAAATAATATTACGAAATCATAAGGAAGCACCATGATAATCTCCTGAAGAATTCAATGAATTTCATTAACCAATATCCGACAAAATGTAATAATCAACGTAAATATGAATTTTCAAAACAATTATAATAAGTCTGTATTAATTAAAATATTTTCAAAATTACTTAATATTTTTCATTTAAATATTAATTGTGTACTTCTGAACACCAGACTTGTATTTAAGAAAGCGTTTTAGATCTTAATTATTTATAGATAATCGATCAAATCATTTATATTTTTTCTGTTACGTAACGCCTCTACTTAACAACAGAGTCGAAAAAAAATTAAGAATAGTCAAGGTCAAGTAGAAACCAATATTGCTAAAACATACAAACACTTACTTACCGGAGGCACCATAGGCGACATTTGGATCTCATTCTTGTTCTCTATCGCAATTCGAGCAGGTTTCGATGTATCCAAGGCCATCGCAATTAATCATCTGTAAATAGAAAGTACCTTTTATACAACATAAACATTCGCAAAAAAATATTCTTCAGACATCTGTCTAAAGAAATATGTAAAACAGTTCGCTATCTCGACAATTTATATATTCAGAAACTAAGATATTCATTTCACATACAGACGTTATTTATTAGTTTCAATATGTGTGTGGAAAATTGAAATTCGCTGCATCAGTTTCGTAAAAATAAGGCAGTTTGCTATTAGTTTAAAAATCAATTTTAGTATCTTTAGTTTTAAAATTATTTATTCAACTTGCGAAGTATTTTTTTAATATCCATTTACATTATTTATTTAATTAATATTGGAATAGCGTAATTTACCCGATATAAACAAATACATATCATAATCATAATAATTTATCAACTGCCCAATAGTACAAGCCAAAGAGTACATTAAGAATGTACATGTGTATGAAGTAATTTAAAAAAAACAATACCTTTCGGCAAATACTGGGTGGGCCAAAAGTCACCACGGGGTTTAAAAATTTAATAACTTTTGCGTTTATATATTTTTATAATTTTTTTTTCAGATTATGTAAATAACACTTGGAGAATAAATAATGGAGATTCACAACTGAACAAAGAACCAGAATAATAGAATTTTACTATTTAAATCAGCGATCAATTATTTTAACGCAAAGTGCACATCATCGACATTTTAACGTCAGAATTTCGCCCTCTGAAGCAATGATTCGTTGCTTAGTCCATTGTCACCACCAACATGGCACTGTAAGAGATTTGCCTCGAACCGGTAGACCACGTTTAATTCGCACTACGGAAAATATTGAACGTGTAGAGCAAAGTGTTAACGAAACACCAGAAACATCTACCCGAAGGCGTTCTGCTCAGCTAGGAATGGCTCGTACGTCATTACGGTGCATTTTAAAAGAAGATTTACTGTTATTCCTATATAAGGTGCAATTAGTGCAAGAGCTAAAACCCGCAGATCATCGGCAACGTCTAAATTAAGTTAGCAGTTAACTTTCAACAGTTGGCCAGAAACGAAATCAACTTTATTGAAAATCTGATTATAAGTGATGAAGCTTATTTTCATTTGAATGACTTTGCTAATGAGCAGAACTGTAGGTTCTGGGGTTCTGAAAATCCAATAGCCATTCATCAACACCAATTGCACCCTATTAGGTGTACAGTATAGCGTGGCATTACGTCTGAAAATATCATTGAGCCTTACTTCTTCGAAAATGAAGGTGGAAGTGTTGTAACCGTAAATGGAGAGCGGTATCGGTTTAGGATAGAAAATTTTTTACGTCCTGCTCTTGAAAACAGATCTGAGATGTGGTTTCAACAGGATAGAGCCACAGTGGCACTTTTAAATAAAATTTTTGGAAAGCGAATAGTTTCCAGAAATTCGGAAATTAATTGGCCAGCGCGTTCACCAGATTTGTCAACACCCGACTATTTTCTTTGCGGTTATTTGAAGGAGCGAGTATATGTGAACAAGCCCGAGACTATCCTTGAACTCAAGGCCAACATTGTTGCAGAAATTCGAGCGCTACAGCCACAAATTTTGAAAGATGTTGTGGCAAATGCTCTAAATCGAGCCCATCATTGCGAAGCTGAAAATGGGGGTCATTTAAATGACATTATTTTCCATACTTAGTGTAAAAGAATTTCCATTTTATATATTTTATTACCTGAAAAAAAGGTTTTTAAAATATATAAACGAAAAAGTTATTAAATTTTTTAACCTCATGGTTTGGCTCACCCAGTAGCATCCGAAATGTTATCCATGATATTAGATCTTCAAGTCTTGGCAAGGACAAGCCCATTTAATCTTAAGAGTCTAAATTAAATTTTAAGCGATAATAAATAACAAGGAAAAAAAGGGCCTAAATTAGATCCTTGAAGAGTTCCTAAAGTGACATAAAATTCTAAAGAACAAAACCAACAAATTTGTATCAAATTATAGAAATACGAAGATATAAAAACATTAATCGATTAATATCATATTTTCAACTGAAATGTGCAAGTGTACTTTCAAATTCAATCATCTTCGTCAGTTCTATATGATCTGTCTTATTCATTTTCTTTTCAGAGATTTAAAATGCCATTTTCAATGATTTTTTTAGCCCTAGCTTTTTTGAAAATGGTAATTAAGTTAAGATTGTATGAATTCAGTACATGACAGCATTGAGGAGATTCAAGCTGAGTTCCCAAATCTTGCAGTAGATTACATACAACTTTAAAAAACTCTAGAGAAGGTTGTAAAATTGTGTTTCATAAACTGGTAGCCCTTAAGAAAATCAAGCAGTTGTCAATTAAAAAACGTAAACCAAAACTTTTCAATTATGTTTGAGAAATTATGAAAAATGAACCAAAAACATCTATTCCAAAATTAAGTCGATAAATTACATTTCATGTTGTTCCAACTCATACACTGTTAAAATGAGATTTATTATTTTATCCGTATCAAGACACGGTAGTATAAACATTGTTAAAAGTTAACTGTCCACGAAACCTGCAATTTTATAATTGGTTTATAAACATAAACAACGTTAGAGAATTTTCGCAAAAAGTGACTTTCACTAATAAAAAAATAGTTTTATAAATCTTGATACTTAACGGGTGGGTACAAGCATTTTCAGTACTCAAAATCCTCATCATTACAATTACAAAAGATACATCCATAAGTAGTTGTTTTAATAGTAAACAGCGAAAGGCGAATAACACAGGCCAGCAGAAAAACACTTTTTAAAATTTGTTTTAACTTTAGTCATTTTTTTTTGTGTATTTTTCAGTGCTATACTCAAAAACGAAAACCGTTTTCTCACAAAAAAACAAATGTTTTTAGGAATAGTAAGTCAAATACAAAAATTATTTAATGTATATTTTATTTCACATTTTATTAAAATTATAAGTAACCAAATATTTTTCATAAAAACATCACAAAATTAGTAAAATTGAATGATCTTGTTTAATAGTTCTTGTAATATTTCATTTTTGCTGCTTCCCATCGAAACTCTCTGTGCTTCTTCTGCTATAGGATCGCTGGGGATCATCCCTATTCAACATCCAGCAATAGTCCGCTATCATATTAATATTCCACCTTTCTTGATATCGCTTTTCCATTTTCTTTATGGCTTGGTGAAATCTTTCACCTTATTTCTCGCTATACCAAGATTGCCTGGAAAAGAGTCTAGGTGTGAGTGGAGAAAATATAGTTTTAGGCTCATATTACAGCCTAATTTATTGAAGTTTTCCAACGTTTCAGCTACTATTTCAGCCATCGTAAATTATAATTTACGTTAATGATTATAATTAACAATACAAGGTATAAAATGAAACACTTGCCACTTCAATAAAACTCAGAAAACACATATGTACAGTACAGAATCAAGAGACACATTGTATGAGGAAAGCAAACAAAGGTTTGATAACTATTCAGTGTTGCCACCCGACCAAATTTATATTTCCCATGGCCAATCTAAGCCTAATTTTAATTACCAAGATTACACACTGTAATGCTGACTTGCCTAAAATGTCCAGTTATCGATAATTTCAAGTGAAATTTGTTACTATACTGTGCGTGATGGAATTTTTTTATTATTTTTTCCGTAATCAGCGTACAAAAAACTATAAAAATCCCTGATTATATTTTAAACAACCTTGTCATCGCAGGGCTGTGCAATTGAACCAATAATTTTCCGAAATAATGTTCAAGCAAAGGATATTATTTACATTATATATATTCTTTACCTTTTTTTGGTATTGACATTAACTACTCAAAGCTATATTTTATATATATATATATTACAATTTATTAAGCAAATTCATGATAATGACATTCAAACGTGCACGTTTTCACTACACAATAAAGCCAGAACTTTTTAAGGGATGTTTTGGCGACCGCATAGATAGTCGAAATACAAAAATTCCTTGGGTTTCACGCCCTCATCAATACGTATTAACATCGTGTAATTTCTCTTGCACTTTTATCTATAAAGCAATATGTTGAATGAAATACAGCAACGAGTTGAACATGGAAATTAACAACAATCAGAGAGAGTTGCAAGATATTATAAGGAATTTGGAATGGAGAATTTTGAGATATATTAACTATGAACATTTTCAGCATTAGTTAGAATTTGGAATCAATAAAATACATTTATTATTTACATTGCATGTATTTAAATTCAAGAATATAAAAGGCTTTGAAGGGTAAGTAGTTTTTTTAATGTACTAGATACTTTAAAACGTATACAGTATTTTAAAGATAACTAGATGAACCTTTCAGTTTAACACATATTTGTTTTGAAGGCAAAATTGTAAAGGATAATCTCTCGGGAATATGTTTAATAGAGTTGAAATCAAACGGACTGGCGTATAATCCAGTTACAATAGAGAAGCTTGTACATAATGGAAACTCGTTTATAATAAACATATACACTATAGACCTCTACTATAATACGTGCAAAATTCCCGATTACACCGGACTCCTACTTGATAGATTTTTCATTTATAGTGGACCGAAATTATTCACATTGATTATAAACGAATTTATTTCATAGAAAAATTATTATAGTGTGACTTTTAAATTCGTCCCATCTTTCATTTGCACATTTTCTTTTGCTCTTCGGGATCAAAGTCCGTCGGCTACATTAACAGAATTAACGAGAAAAATACACATTTCACACTTCGGGGCATATAGAAATGACTCTGCCACCCGAAAAAGGAACCCAACAGAGGAAAAAAGGTTAGGACATTCCACGCTTTTAATTAGCGAGAAAAACCCACGTTTCACACTTCGGGGCATATCGAAATGACTGCCATCGGAACAAAGAAACCCCACAGAAGAAAAAAATATAGGACATCCTACGTTCATATGTATTCTAAGCGATGTACTTTGTAAGTATTCAAAAGTAATTCTGTAAATTTCGACATCATTAGATGCAAACAATGTAAAAGCTTTTGTTGGTAAAGCGACATTTAGTCTACTAAGTGTACGAAGAAGTGCTTCGCGTTGTCTGTGGAACCTTTGACGTCTCAAAATAACGTTATCCAAATCCCCAAATTCGTGACCACAACTACGAGCAGGTGAATCCAGTGTATTCAATGTGTGTAGATATTATGGTAAAATCTCGTACCAAAATTTCAACCTGAAAATTGGGGAAAAAATTCCGCGATATTGAATGACTAGTATGCCAATGACTATGTCTGATTCAAGGATGTATTGCATATTGTTTTCTCTTAACAAAAACAGCTAAAAACATTAATATTAATATTAATGCAAAGTGTCGCACCTGGTAAACTACGGCGAAAAATACCTGTACGAAAACAAACTGCGTACGCGATCTATACCGCTGAGAACCAAGATGTACACACTGCGACACTTTGCAATTGTCTGCTGATGATGACAGCTTAGTTGTTGAAATGCGTATACAGGATTACAAAAGTTAATGTAGAAAGGGGTTATATATCAACCTTAGTGATTAAGTTAACCAACCACAGGCTCCATCAAATTCAACATAATACTGATTTTTACCTATTATTTTTTTAATCGAAGTAACCAAAAATTTACCTAGATTATATGAAGGGTTTTAATAATATACTACATAGATACTACTGGTCTTAATTGTACATTTGGTTTATGGATTTTAGTTAGTCCATATATTTGAGATGCTCTACTGCTACGTAAAGGGTTTTCCAATAAGGACTTTACAACTTTTTTTCAAAATAAAATGCAGACCATTTGAGATATTTCAAAAATTTTATTATCGGGTTGAAGTACAATCAAAACATTTATGAATAGAACTCGACTTCGTTCATATGGCCACCGCGGGCACGTTTGCAGCGGTCGATTCGTTGGAATCAATTTTCGATGACTCGGCCACACAATTCGGCCCAAACGGCTGCTATTTCGCGTTCAATGTTGGCTCTGAGCTCTTCCAACGTTGTCGGCTTGTTGGCATAGACCAATGACTTGACGTAGCCCCAAACAAAAAAGTCTAGAGGCGTTAATTCGCACGAACGAGGCGGCCAATCGACTGGTCCATTTCTTGAGATAACACGCTCATCAAACTTACTCTTCAATAAATCGATTGTAACGTGTGCTGTGTGGCTTGTGGCACCGTCCTTCTGAAACCACATGTTGTCCAAGAACATATCTTCCAATTCGGGCCAAAAATAATCGGTAATCATGACACGATAACGATTACCATTCACAGTAACGTGACGATCATTATCGTCGACGAAAAATATTATTTTTTGTGGATGAAGTGGTGTTTCATAAAGCACATGTGGATTTTCACCCGACCAATAACGCATATTTTGCTTATTGACGAACCCATTGAGCCAAAAATGAGCTTCGTCACTGAAAATGATTTTGCGATGAAATTGATCATCTTGGCGCATCTTTTCCAGAACCCAATCGGAGAACGTACGTTGCTTCAAATGGTCCATCGGCTTCAATTCTTGAGTCAGCTTGATCTTGTATGGGTGTAAAATAAGATCCTTACGCAAAATTCGCCATAAAGTGGTCTGGGCGATGCCCAACTCTTGAAAACGCCGTGGAATTGACTGATTTGGATCATTTGCTACGGACGTTTCAACGGCAGCGATATTTTCGACACTTCGACCAACTCGTGTCTCACTGGCACGGCAACATCACACGACGAATATGTACACTGAAATTTTTGCACTAAACTTGTTACTGCCTGTCTACTAGGGCGAGAATTACGACCGAAAAGCGGAGTTAACGCTCTTAAAGTAGCGGTCACCGACTCCGAATTTCTGTAGTAAATTTTTATAATTTGCAGACATTGTTCGTTCGTGTACTTTACCATGATGAAAATGTTAAGTTTACTGAATAAAGTGACAGTGACAGTTCGATGATTAGTGAAAGGGTGCGTTCACAAATTGAATTAAAAGTTGTCAAGTCCCTATTGGAAAACCCTTTATTTTCATTTGTTGACTATGTTCTTTTGTTGTAAACTTTTTCCTTTCCCAATTATTGATTATTTGATTTGCTTGTTTTTATATTTTTTCTGTTGAATCTTTGTTTAGAAACAAATATAAGAGTGTATAACAAAAATAAATATATAAAAATTATCTACATACATATATGTATATTTGCATATATTCATGTTGTCTCATTCATGATACTGTAGACCTTGAACACTCTCTATTTAAAGTCGTATACTATGTATATATCATCGGACTTTATACCTTATTAATTATATAACACATTTACAACATATTCAACCATTATTCGTCGAGGTAAGTGAACGCACAAAGGATTTACAAAAAAGTCTGTATTGGATTACTGGTTTCTTTTTGTTTGTTTTTTTATTGAAAGGACCACGTACCCAGCACTAAACTATTAGACGACTGTGAATTGCAATCTAAGTTTTAATTAGTGTTTTGTAACGAAACTGGTATCAAACTATAAATCTTTAATCTGCTTAACACCGGGTTCGTTCTGGGGAATTCAGGTTTCAATAATTGCCCCGGTCCCACTGTATAATATTGTCCTCGTTGTGTACACCAAATTTATCACCCGCATATCATTGAAGAAGTTTTAGAAGGTGACGATGTTTAAATTGATAAACGAACCCTCTACTTTATGGACCTTTTCTGATTAATTTGAACTTGATTGAAGTTCAATACACAAAAAAAGTGTACAAACTGCGTTCCGTAAAAGAAATAATTTTGTATCCCTTTCTTAGTGTATCGTAATTGTTATCTTAGATTTATAACATGTTTATTTCATATTTCGTAGTCAACTTCTATTGTATTATTATTATTAATAATATGTTATTAATATTTTTTCTCAATAGTGAAATTAACGATTTTATATTAACAATCAAATTAATTACAAGGCATGTTTACATCCCCCAAAACATTAAAGAAAATAGTTTGGGTTATCTCTAGAAAGAACATCGGACAACGATCTTCAAATGTTGTAAAATCTCGAAATTTTCGACACGTGACTTTACATTTTAGTTTGGGTTTGTTTTAGGCTAGTTCCTGGACTCACGCACTAGCTGCGAAGCTCTGAGGAGATCTTAAATAATTAGTCATTGGACGAATTTACGAACACGACACCTCTCGATGAGGTGAAGAGCTACAAACACACAGATCTTATGAAGCAGTAAATGACTTAACTGGAAAATTAATGACCAGAATGTGTTGTAAATGGAATCTGGCAATGAAGATGTTATCGATAGAATTAGGTATACAGATAAATACTTCAGTTTGAAAATTAACGATAAAGATATGGAGGTGGTACTAGAAAAGATCGCGAAAGATATAGAATAATTACAAAAGTAGATTATAATGATTTTGATAAAGTGAAAGATGGGAAAAGAATTTATTCCTGCGACTTTGATTTCTATAATCTGTACAGAATAGTGTTTATAAATAAAACGTAGACAAAGTCGAATCATATTGGAGAATCCTTTAATGAGACAGAGATCCAGTGGGTCTGATGTAAATTCGAGAGATGCTAAGAGACAAGCAAAAAAAAAGATTCCCTTTCAAATAGTTACATTTTACTTTCTCAGCACCTTCTACTTATACTATTAACCTTCGTCCGTACAGTTACAATAAATCTAAAATGATTAATCTATATTTGACCTACTTAGTGTTGCATTTATATTTTTTGTGGATTTATGCACGTTTCGTACATCGCGTTTCGTACACTGTCATAAAATCTTCTCGTTTCGTACACTGGCCATATGGCGACAAAGCAGGTAAGTATAGCAAATTAAGAATTTCTTTCATAAAGTGATTTATTTACATTACATAATATTACATGATCAATAAGGTTGATATATAACCCCTTTCCACATTAACTTTGTAAATTCTGTATACGCATTTCGACAACCAAGTTGTCATCATCAGCAGATAATTTCAAAGTGTCGCACCTGGCAAAACACGGCGAAAAACAACCGCACGAAAATCAAACTCCGTACGCGATCCACACCGTTCAAAACCAAGATGTACACTCTTTGAACGGTGTGGATCGCGTACGGAGTTTGATTTTCGTGCGGTTTGAAATTATCTGCTGATGATGACAACTTGGTTGTCGAAATGCGTATACAGAATTTACAAAGTTAATGTGGAAAGGGGTTATATATCAACCTTATTGATCAAGTCAATCAACCACAGGCTCCATCAAATTCAACTATAATATTACATATATACATATATTGTCAAAAAATATTAGGGAAATAATAACTATATTAAAATAAGTTATAAAGAGCATTTTTATAGAGACTTACACACGTTTCCCGATTAAAACAATAATTAGTCAAATTTTACAATATAAATTAGACGTTTTAATGCATCCAGAATTGTTATTTTTCCTTCTAAATAATCACTAACAGTTTTATTAAGAAGGTTATCTAAGTCACTATACTTTTTGCATCGTTTTGGTGTAGAAAGGTAAAGCTCACATCTTCGTTGTACGATATCGTAATAATTTATTTCTTCTAACAGCACAGTCATAAGTTCATAAACATTAGGATGTGCCTTGCCAACACGTTTATTTAAACGGTTATGCCACCCTTCGACTGAATTTGTAGTGCGGTGCCTTTCATTGTAACACACCCATATCGAAGTACCTTCCAGCCACTGCTCCACAAAATAGTCATTGAACTTGGTAAGAGCCTCCATGTTTGGTGCATTTTCCATTATTTGTAACCACGCATCACTTACATCTTCTTCTGGTAAATGTGCCAATGCTGCACACATACGAATGTGACCCCGTACATCCTTTCGTTCCTTGTAATGTGTTACTAACTCCAATTGTTGAACTTTTCTCCAAATCGCTTGGTTGAAATGAAAGTTGCATCCTTTTATAACTCCGGGAAAAACATGTTGTAGGGCATTTATCGCAACTTGCTCGAAATCAATGTGAATTTTAAAAATACGCTTCATAATAAATCTGTTTCCTGAATACAGAATCGAAGGCTTTCCCCTTTTGGTTTCAACTATTTGCAAATCCATTTTCACAAATATTTTCTTTCGAATGATTCAACTATACTAACACTAACAATTCGTAATCTTTACGTTTATATATCCACCAATTCTACCCATCTGCAATACCATATTTATATTATTCTATTGGTTAGAACCCCTTTGTGACCGCGGTAGGGGTACCATTTCTAGAAATATTACCCCTAATATTTCTAGAAATTATCCATTATCATTACATTAGAGGACGGGACTCAAGTTCACAATACCTGGAACTCATCTCAACTGTAATTAAGTAGGATTAAAATATTTCGGACCGCACCGTTATTATAAATCGATTGGACAAAGTGTACGAAGCAAGAAACCATAAAAGTGATTATTATTTCGGTGTACGAAAAAAGAAAATATCAGGTAAATTTTAATAGTGCACGAAACAAGAATGCACGAAACGAGAAAATACCTTTTTGTGATATATTTAACTACTTTTGTTTATATTGCGTTAAGAATTTTTGTACAGAGCCCTGTTGGTCCAGTTCTCGCGTGCAACCAATAAGTTTTCAGAAGTGACAACAGTTTTTGCCTACCTACGCGGACATTATTCTGTAGACCTACCAAATGCAAACGATCAAGGCGCTGTTCTTTTAAACTTTTAAACCAACTTCAGAATTGATTATTTTTTTGGTGTCTACTTATGTATCATGACACGCTTGTTATACTCCTTCAAACTGGAATATTCTATCTTTAAAGATGTCTCTTTTAATTCCCGAGATGCCAGCAATTGTTTGGACGTAATTGTTTTTGGTCAGTAAATGCGAAACTTACTCTCAAAAGAGGATGTTACACTAGTTCAAACAGGTACTTTTTATCTCTTTTTATTCCCGAGATATTCGCCGTCATAAGAATGCCGTTTTTGGTCTGTAACTCCAAAACTTACTTTCAAATATGATAGTAAACGTTCGCATTATAGTGTTCTCGTAAAAGATTAATAGTCACTATTTAACAAAATTAACGGCAAACAATTTAAAAAAAGGGAAACAGTAATGTATTTTTTAAACAATAAAATGTCAAACCTTTTGCTGGCATTAATTTAGTTAAGAATTTCATGTATGTATGTAGATTTTAAAGTGGTCCTCGTACATATTAAAGGTAATTAATTATTAAACTTAAGGACATTTTGAGAACATCGTAAGACTAGTAAAGAATTATTATAATCAAAAAATTTCAATAAACACTTTAAATGTTAATTTTTAAATTTCCAAAATTCTAAAGAGACAACAATATTTCTAAATTTAAAATTTATGCTATGAATTCCAATGTAATAATTATTCATAATAATTCGTACGATTCTTTTTATAGCCTTGACTTCGAGTTTAAATTTTAACTAGGCTATTTGCCACAAAAAAAACTTCTTTGTCTTTCTTGTGATATCTAACGCAATTGTAGGCTTTGGAATTTTACTGATCGAAAATACAACGATATTATTCTTTTAGTTACATAAAAGAACTTTAAGAAAAATAACTAGTGTTAGTTTACTTTCTTAAGACACAAAAAATCATGTTGTCATTATAAATGTCCTTATTCATTACGTAAGTTGTATTTTCTTCAACACATGTATAGAACACGTTCTACTTCGCAAACATACGAGAGTAACTAGGAAAGTTGTCTATCTACAATGAAACAAAACTCCTACGATTTTTTGATAACTATGTTTTTCAACATAATCTTCCTTAACTTGAACTCACTTGCGCCACCTATCCTGAAACGACTTTATGTCACCAGACAAGAATAATTTTTGCTGGTTTTCAAAATAGTCATCAATCTCCTTTTTTAAGTGGATATCGTCTGCAAAATGACATCCTTTGAGATGCTATTTCAAATATCTAAATAAAAGAAGACGCGCAGTGACAATTCCGCACCATATGCTGGGTTATCCAGTTTAAAGACGTTACTTTGAAGACGTTGACTTTAGCTGTCTTATAAACTCAGGTGTCGTTAAAAAGAAGGAAGGATTCTTTACGAATGAAACCTGAACTTTTATAGTTCTGAACTTTTGTAGTACTGTTATTGTAGTCCTATTTAACATGTAATCGAGTAGAATAACTCCTATCAGCAGTGGCCATAAACTTTCCTGTTACGGATTGTGCACAAGCCTTTTATAGGGGCGGCGGAGAACAATTACCAACCAACTGCATGGTCTCTAATTTGGTTTGTGGTTCCAATGATCCTCCCAAGTCTTAACACTGCCACTATCTTAGAGGAAAAGTCAGTACATACACCCAAAAGTGCCAACTTGTTTTGAGAAATGTGTCGCGGAAACAGTTTTTGTTCAAAAGTTAACAACGCTGGAATTCAACTTGCTGAAATCTCACTCATGCCTGGTTCGTCGTTTATAATTTCAAAAAAAATTTGGTTCAGACATACTCAGCGCTTTAGTAATGGTAGAAACTGTTAAATGTCGATCCTCGAAAACCACTGCTTCAACTTTCATGCAAACATCAGGATCAGTTGCGTGCAACCTTCTGATTCTTAGGTGACTTCATCGATGAATTCTTGATTCAAATTAAATTGTTTTGACTAATATTTCATTTTAGAATATAACGAAGCCTCATCTCCATACACAACGATCATTCGATCGTGATTAGTTTTAGAAGAATTGAATTCCTTTGTTAAAAACTTTGATGTCACTGCGATGCTCTAATTTCGCAAAACTTTCTGAAAAACTATTTATAAAGCACAAAATAATGAACGAATTCAATTCAAATTTGACACATAATTAGAAAAATGTTATTACTATATGTTACCAGGCAACACACAATTAGTTATTTCTGTCATGGCCAGGTAGATTTTTTTTCTAGTTTCTTTTGTATTTATCAAGTTCTTGCAATACACCAACGGAGTAGTCATAGTAACTACAATATATTTTCCTTTATATCAGAACCTTACATTGATTATTAAGAAATACTTCAAATATTTTTTTAATTCATACTTTTCTAGCATATAATATTTAACAAACCATAAAACAAATTTTATCCAAAAAAAATAAATGAATCCCTTAAATTTAACTCTTGCACGTTACAAAATACATTCGCAAAATACAATACATAAATGAAAGAAACTACATACGTACGGACCTCAATTTAACAAATTGTATGTTTCGGTATCACTGACAATACGTATTAAACCACAGAAAAATGCTCGAAGGTCTGCTGAAATTTAAGATTGCTTAGCGAGTGTGACTGGAATATAATTCACATATCAGGTTTCAATGATTAAATGTCACCTTATATTGTAATCCAAGAATTTTCTACTTGAAATACAATATACAGTGAAGACTATTTGCTTTTAACCTGTCCAGAATTTATTGAAAACATTATTAAATTTGTTGAGACACATTGCTTAAGTTTTCTTTTTATATTTTTACGGTTTACTGATCCTTAAAGCATTTTTTGTACAATAAATAAAGGAATATGTAATATAAGTACACATATTGCATATATTCGGGTAAAAATGAATTGCAATAAATACAATCAAAGTCGTAATTATCGCCAAAGCAATTGAACAATCTAAATATGCAACAAAAATATACAAGGGTGGGTTGCAAAGTCCGTGAAATCACAATAAAGAAAAGAACTTTATGGTTTGAAATTGCATTTAACCTACCTAGTGATATAGTGTGTGCATTTAAAAATAATTTTGTTTAGTGTAATTTATTGCGAGTAATGGTAATTAGTTAGGCTGCTGCTGTTGATATACTATTGACTTTTATTGAATTTAAATATCTTTAAATTTATTTCAATAATCTAGTTGTAGTTTTCATTACAACATGCGCTTTTATATACTTATATATTAGCAATCAATCAAAGTCTCTTTATCTTGAAAAAATTTAAAACTATTAAGTTCGATAAAATGAACGTGCATTCTTTGCAGCTTTAACATCTATCGTTATCTATTGAAAATTTCAGACATACAAAAGAATTTTTAAGCATGGAAAGGAGTGGTGAATTCAAGAGTGACAAATCCAGCGAATAAGGTGTCTGCGGCACTAAATCACAGACCATTTCGTTAATTTTTGCCATAGCCACAACAATTGCTTGCTAGAAATGGAAAACAATTTTCTTTTTAGCTAAACCAAGGCGCTTTTTTTAATTCTTTCCTTCAATTTATTTAAATGAGTGGGATAATATACGCTTGCCACAGTTTGGTCTTTCGAAAGGTAATAAGTAAGATGAATACCTCTTGCTTCCCATTACCGTTTGCAGCTGGAACAACTATCACCATTTTTAAAGACGAAGAACCACTGTGCTATTACTGTTTAGATTGTTGCTTTATTTCGGACATATATATAGTGACCCATTCAAGTCTAAACTCTAAACACTCACAAGAAATTTGCATTCGCACTAATTTCTTCAGCAGTCGCGGCATCAACCTCGTAGACAGCTTTTTCATAACCAACTCTTCATTCAAAATATACGTTGCGTGTTCATTAGATACATTTAGGGCCTCCACTGCCTCAAGCGTTTTCGAGCAACAGTCTTTTAATACAACAGCATTACATCTTCAACACATTTTCAGTATGGTGGCATGGAAAATTTAAGACGTCCGCTATGTAGTGCATCTTTAACGGTTGCATGGGCACATTTGAACTCCCAAACTCATTTACCAGTGGAAAATGAAAGAGGTGATTTCTTCATTTTATTGTGAATATTTGTTTCTGACAAATTTTTCAAGAGCAAATGCTTAATGACAGTACGAATTTTGACATTATCTATCTCGCCAAAATCTTCGATATACTTCACAGACACAGTCACCACTATGAGATTAATAATGGTAGCGATTCAGAATTTAATAATAGGCGTTGTTAAGAAGGCTGCCGAAAACTGCCGACACATGACAAAACAGTCATAAACTGTCCCATCTATCCATCATTTCTTGAACTTTTCAGCTCACACACCTGTGTTACTAACACTTATTAGCTTTTCTTATACTAAACAATTTGGTAGATGAGGATTTAATTGCTTTAGTCCTAGTGTAACTATGTTCGGAGATTGATATATGCGCTCTTAATTTACTACTCATGTCATCTAAGATCAACGTAAAACTACGATCATTTTATTCGGAATTTCCAGGTCTTTCATAACTTCACTTATCCCTTTTAGTTGAATCGCAAGGTTCAATAGTTCATGAAAATACTGAAATACTGAGTTTTGCTTAAATATTTAATACTACTATACGTGACTGTCCTTCCTCTAAACTATTGTATATTTCTTTAAGAATTTTTTACACTTACCGCCATAGTTACTGCACAATTTGCAAATCTGAGAATGTACTCTGATATTTCTACTCATAAACTTTTATATCTTGAAAATAAACTCTTTATTAGAAGAAACATAATTTATATTAATAACAAACCATTTCCCCGTCGAAATATTGTCAGTAAATAAAATGCTGTAGTAGAGAAGTTAAAATTCCGTATTAGCAAATCATTCATCTGGCATTTGAGTCTCCATTTACAGTTTATTTCGAATGTTATTTAACATTCGAAGGCTCTTTTCTGATTGAAACAAACACAACATGCACTTTTATACATATTGCGACATTTTACGGCATACAATCCGTGTAATTATCAGCAAACACGGGTATTAATATTCACGTAACACGGTTTCGCCACGCGACACTCTGTCATCACATATTAGCATAATTACTATACTAACGCCGACTGGTGTGTTTATATGTATTCTGAAGATGAATATGTATCTCCTACAGTCGCTACCTCTGCGTATGCGAGCGCCGGCGAAATATATGTGCGTGTATGTATGTGACTGTGTGTATGCAAGCACAACATACCTATATAATGAAACCCTCAAATAGACGGGGAGAACATAAATTATTAGGGATGACACCTCCAGTTGCGACAATGGAATATAAATAATTTATAGTTTCGTGAGTATGAACCATGAAATTTCACATTATGGCAGCCAACTAAAAATTATTATTTGAACCGAATTATCTGAAGTTAATATCTCCATTTGATATTGTTTATAGGAAAATTGATGCTGCAGGCTTATATTGTATTTTAGTTTGGATAATTTGAGTCTGGGCTATTAGAATTTAGATTTAAAATATTTATACTAAAATGATTGTATCTAGATGGCCACACATACATATGTACATACTAGGTGTACCGGAAAGTCATTACCAGTTTTTTCGTAAAAAAGCTACATAATTTTCAAGATAATAGAAAAATTTATTTATTCAAAGTATTAGCCATTTGATTCTTCGCATCTTGCCCATCTTTCAGGTAATTTATGGATCCCATCCCAAAAAAACTGTTTACCCTTTGAACAAAACCATTCCTCCATTTTCTAACTTCTTCGAAAATAGCGAAGAGCTGCTCTGCAAGCGCGTGTCCTAAAGATGCGAAAATGTGATAGTCGGACGGGCAAGGTCTGGAGAGTATAGTAGGTGCGATACTATGTCCCATCCAAGTGCTTTCAACGCTTCCTTGACGTATGAGACGGCGCGTTATCGTGCTGTAAAATCACTTTTCTATCAATGCATGGTTGGAATTGATAATTTGTTGTCGGTAGTGATCAGTATTAACTGTTTCACCAGGTTTCAACAGTTCGTAATACACCACGCCACTCTGGTCCTTACAAACACAGAGCATTGCCTTTCAACCAAATCAATTTGGCCTTCGAGTTGATGGGCCAGCTTCGCCTGATTTTTTGCGCTTAGGGTTTTCGAAATAAATCCATTTTTCATCAGCCGTCACTATTCGATACAGAAATATCTTCCGATCATACCTTTGAAGCAGCATTTCACAGATGATTTTTCAATTTTCCATTTGCCTGTCATTCAATTGATGTGGCACCTATTTTCCCATCTGTTGGATTTTTCCCATTGCTCGTAATCAGTCGCTAATCGTTTCATGAGTCACATTTAACGCTTCTACCAATTGTTTGTGAGTTTGGGTTGGGTCTTCATCAAATAACTCCTGCAGTTTCGTATCTACAAGCTTTTTCGGTCTACCAGAACATTCAGTCTTGGATATCGAAATCACCACTTTTGAATTGTCGAAGCCACGTCTCACATGTTTTTATGGTTGAGCTTTGCTCGCCGTAATTTTCTAGTAGTAAGCGATGACTATCAGCATATCTGCTTCTGGGTTTCCGGGCTGGAACCGCGTCACTATTATTATTTCAGTGCAGTGCAATGAAACAGTTTCAGTGCAGTAGTTCAACCCTGAAGATGTCCCATACAAATGGATACGAAACATCGGCAGATATAATAGTGACGCGGTTCCAGCCCGGAAACCCAGAAGCAGATAGCATGGACCACGACCGCAGAAGTCTACCTACCAAATTGATGACTATCATCAGTTTTTTTTTCTTTTGATTAAATAAGAAAAGTACTTTTTGCTTTTCAGGCACGAAGCTCGACATTTTCAAAGAGGTATAAATCTAGAGAGTGTTACTTTCGCAAAATATGACATGTATGGCTTTGAAGCTTGATGTCAGTAGAATAAAATGACATATGTGTCAAATCATAACATTGCATACTTAACCCTAGGGACATCTGTCTTTAACCTCAATAATTTTGTCATTGTATTTGCGTTTTATATTTTAAGAACACAAGTTCACCAGGTTGGGAACCGCTAACCTAAGACGTACTCTACTGATATTCCGAAAGCTTTTATTTCTCTAGCTTTCATTCAATGATGTATGTATGTATGTATACTATTATGTAAGGGAGACGTTATGCTGCTTGTAGTACAGTCTTACTTCTTCAAAGAACGTACACTTCGTATAATTTTTAATCCTCATAAATTAATTTCGTGTAGAAAGCTGTTCAAGCCCAACGAATTTTTGATCAAATATTTTATAAGCTAATACATTTTCATGTAAAAATTTAAAGATATATTTAGTTCTAGCTCTCGTCAGGATCATATAAGAAATACAAATACCTCCTGCACATATTATACAATATTTCATCAAAGGGGTACTATTTTTAAAGAATGTAAATTTTCTAATAAGCTGCAACTAGATATACAAATCTGTAATAGTTTTAATTTATTTTGAACGATATGAACGATTTGAACGATATCTTAAGTTGCTATTCTGTGAAAGAATATTTTCATTTATTCCTTTTCGTTCCTTTTTAAGTTATTTCGTACTTAGTCATTGTAATGTTGCTGTGAGTAATACAATATATTTGAAATAAATTGAAATAATAATTACTTATTATTGTTATTAAATCATATTAAAATCTTTTCATTAGTTATGTTGTGTTTGAGCAAAATGTAAAACATTAACGACAATATCAAAATTTAATCTAAATTGTTTGATGTAAATATTTTCACGTGATATTGCTGAATAGTAAAGAGATTACATCAATTCACAATAATAATCTTCCTAATCCCAGCTACAAATTAAAAATATCATATCAATATGCACACTATACTACTATAACATGCAAATGTTAATGCAAATATACTGGTCTAATATGCAAATTACTTTTTAATAACAAAAATTCTTTTAAGTGAATTCAAACTCGCTGTATTTTTGTTTTGTTTTCATGTAAGAGAGCGCAATTAAGTCACTAGAATTTATTAGACTTTTGCTCGTATAATTTTAGTACCATAAACTTCATGAATAATTCCATTTGTACTCTACTTATTAATTAATCTAAGATTAGCTCATATATTGTATATCTGCTTTATTTATATTACTTCATTGAATTATTTTTACTTCATTTATGCAATTTACCTTACCTATTATGCAAATTTCGTAATATGTTCTATACTGATACATATTTATTAAAGCACAAAGTTACGATGGGATCATAATAATTAAAACAAAGCAACTTAATTAATCATTAAAGGCAGTAAAGGTACAAATATGGATTAAAAAGCACAGCCTGCAACTTTTACATAAAGAACGTAAACTAAGAAGTTGACGTATTTTCCTAATAAAAATTTAGAATTTAATCACTGTAATATTAGGTTAACCTTGAACTTAAATAAGTTTATTTGATGTAGTAGCTTTTAAAAAAAATATCAACAAATATAAATAGCTTTATTGTTTTCCAAAGTAATCATCTTAAGTAGTTGAGCGCTGAAGATGTCCCATATGAGTGGGTACGAAACGTCGTCAGTTATACCAGTGACGCGATTCCAGCCCGGAAGCCCAGAAGCAGATAATATGCACCACGACCGGGGAAGTCTACGTACCACATTAATCGTCTTAAAGTTTTAAACAGTTTTGTTTGCTGCCGAAGTAATTGTGGAAATATACTCTCTGTTCAATTAACGCGTTAGTAGCCATTATATACTCGCTATTACAAGAAGGGACACATTTATGCTACCACAATCATGAGAAGCATATTCAATTTTCAAAACCAAAAATACATTAGAGAGGTATGCTTCTGTAGATGAAATGCTTACTCTGTGTGTGTAGAGTACACCGTCAGTTTAAAATGTACGTATCTAATAAATTGCAAAATATGGGACTAAATTATGATGTCAAAAGACGATATAAGAACAGACCAGTTATTGTTTAAATGCGTATATACACAGCAAAAAAGATTCAGACGAAAATGGGTCGAATCTACCTTTATTAAACCGAGTGAATCCATTCTTCGATTCGCAATACCAATACATCGTTCAAATAGGAGCATTACCTGCGATAATTGGTTGATGTCGATGGAGCAAAACTAATGCATTTTTGTGGAAGAAAACACGGCCAATGGGGTAGACATTATATTTTATAATGTTAAAATATCCTTAATTCACTAAACTTCGGGAACAGATGTTGAATGTGGAAAACCAGAAGCAATTATATTATATATTAAAATTATATGTAAATACATAGTCATCGTTGATTAAACTCACGAAAATAATTAAAACTTTCTACGCCGGAGCAGGATTCGAACCTATATCTGCTGTTTGCTAGACGGATGTCTGACCAATTAGGCCAACAGGCAGTTTAGTACGGAGTCTTTGAATACGCAATAAATCACATTATGGAAACATATCTAATATTTATAACCCGTAGCCAGGTTTCTGATGTTAATAATTATGTATAAACATTTAATTAAACTCTTTACAATTGAAAATTAATGAAAATTGGTATTTTCAGCTAAACCATCGTTGATTAAACTCACACAAATTAATTAAAAATTTCCGATCTGGAGAATTTAAACAACTATGGTTTAGCAGAAAATACTGATTTTCATTAATTTCCCATCGTAAAGAGCTTAGTTATATTTTTATATATAATTATTTCCAAAAAAGACCCGATTGCGGGTTATAAAAAATAAATCTGTTTCATAATGTGATATATGGCATGTTAAAAGACTCAAAACATATTGTCTGATGACCTAATTGGTAAGGTAACGCTGAAATTTTTAATTACTTTCTATGATTTTAATCAACGATAGCTCAACAGAAAATACTAATTTTTAATTATATTATACAATTTTGCTATAGCAGGATTTAGTCGCAAACAAAACTGCAGAATCTGTAGGTAGCCAATAGCTGTATTTTATGCCGTAGTCAACATATCTGGTGTGAATTCATATATTACATACAACCGTTTTTCAACCAAAAGAGAAGTTAAACAATAACTTGTGAGAATTCAAGAACAACAGAAACATTCCAAATGTAAAAAGTGCTACACCTATGCCCATCATAAACCGACAGAAAAACGTCGCATTAATGCAAAGATTATCAAAAGCCGGTTTGTTTGTTTTTAGAAATTGTTAAAATTAGATTCACGCTATAGAGTTTAGGACATGTTGCTTTTATTCAAATCAAAATTAATTGAATTTTTTGACTTACATATCTTTATTTTATCAACTTTATTCCTTTCGACTCAAAATAGCATATTTCTACAAACATCGAAATGAACAACTACTAATCGCGTTGACAGCCCATCTTCTAATTTACTTAATACAAAGGACCTTAAAATTTCATGTGATTGATCAGGCATAATTCGTTTGAAAAATACTAAATTTCGAATAATTTTTGACATTCGAAATTCACATTGACATATAGGGGGTAGGTATTATTAGTTACGCTATGGAATATTTGTACATTTATGAAACCAACTCTACTCATGGAAGACACAAATCATGTATTTACATCTTTGTTGGACATACTTGCTGACAGTCCAAAAATTACATTGAGTCGTCAATTTAATCGATGTTGAATGACGCACCAATGTTCTGTTGAATTCTGCCATCTGCTAGGAATATGTACCTAAAATATAATTTTGACATTTAGTTGTTAACATGAGTATCAATTTTTCAGTATCTGCTTTTTCTTCTCTTTATTCTTTCTGATGTAGTCAACATACTTTATTACATTTAAAATATTTAAACTGGATGACAATCAACAATCTGTCTAGTTCTGCCGTCTTCTAGGAGAATGTCATTTTGACATACAATTTTTAATATAAATATCAGTTTTGCATTATCTGGTTCTCCTTATATTTATTATTTTTATCATGTTCAATATATTTTACTATATTTAAAATATTTTCAAGTTAAATGTTAATCACAAATAATACAATTTCAGACTATATTGATTCTTAAATATGAAAATAATATTTTAATTATAGAAAAAAATAAACAACAGAGAATATATCAATTCAGTCATACGTTTTACCATAAATTGTAGACATTAAATATAAAATGCTACTTGTCATTAAATAAAAGTTGCCATTTACGAAATAAAACAAACAACGAGATAAGTACGTGCTGTCATAAAATAATGTCATGTAAATTGAATACGTCAAAAATTTATTTTAAATTATTTTTTTAAATACGACATAAGAGTAATGAATGTACTCGTTTTGGCGATATTGATTGCAGTTCTATTTGTTTATTCGAAAGGTGCTCCAGCAGCTAACGATCCCGGTTGTTCACTACCGGAAAATAAAGACAGCGAAGCAAGTAAGTCAAAGGCGTCTAGTATAGCACAAAAAGCTGCACAAGAGGCAAAAGCTGCTCAAGAAGCTCAACAAGTAGCAGGACAACAAGCAGCTCATCAAGTTAAAGAACAATTGGCGGAAAAAGCTCTTGAAGCAGCGGAAGCCGCAGAAGCCGCTCTAGCCGGTAAGCAAGCGGTCGTCGAGCAATTGCAAAATGAAGTTCACGAAGCCGAGGAAGTAGAAAGAGAAGAAACGAACAGTTTACAACAAGGCCAGGCGTTTCTAAACGCTGCGATGCAGTCGGCGCAAGAATCCCAAGCGCAGGTAAAGCTTCTAACTAACGCTCTTCAGGTCGCGCAAGCAAACGCGGCTAATTCCGAACAGGCAGCTCAAGGAGCACAGCAGGAAATCGCCGAAAAAGAGCAACTCTTAGAAGCGGCTAAAACCCACGAAGAAGCATTAATGAAACAGTTACAATCCGCTAAGTCAGATCTGTCGAATACGAAGAAAGCCGCTGCGAAGGCTGCTTGCGCCGCCCATGAAGCTAAAGAAAATGCAATGAGAAATCGCAGAAGAGTGAAACGAAATTCTGCACCTACACAGAATGTATAGTGCTTATATTTAAGGAGTATCTACAGTCGTATTTATTTAGGACGTATTCACATGCACATTTACAAGAAGAGTTTTTTTCTACTGAGACCACGACATGGTAATCACGAAAAAGCATTTTATTTGAATTGCAGTAAATTTTAAATGTGTCGGACACAATGATGATCGGAAATTACCGTAATCATTGGTTTGAATAACCGTTCGCATTTATTTCGTACTAATTTCACAATGTTAAAGATTTTTACAGACGAGGGAACATTTAAATTGTCTTTTCAAGCTGTGCCCTTGAAGAAGGAAAATTACAGGGTAATATATCTCAGTACGATGAGAACGTAATCTTTTAAAAATAAATGTCATTACATATACTATTTTATTTATTATATACAACGTTTTATGTACTGTTAAATGCCAATATAAACTAATAATAAAGTATTATTGTTCCTTTAAAATAAATACATATGTTAATTTTATGATATTTCAAATATAATGAGGTTTATATGCACACAATGAAATTGCGAAAATCAATTTACTACTTTAGTTAATACGACAAGTATTTTAAGTGTTAATTACTACTGTCATGAATGCATTATAGCGCCAGTAATTACCGAAAGAGTCATTCGAAACAACGGCAATTAGAATTGGAATTTTATGTTACTACTTTATGTGTTTCATTACTTACAGTAATTACAACCTCAACATATGTATTATTTCCTAAGTTTAACACCCTATAAAGATAAATATCGTTTTATTTTGTAATTGAACAAATAGTTCCACATAATAAAAAAAACAAAACTTAACATTATTACTATTCCATCGTTATTATTAATTAAAAGAAATTAGTTAAACAAGTTCCTGCATTGGGTCAGAACTCGAACCTGTATTTGCCCGTCTTCACACAGTCGCGTTTTCTAAATTCATTTTCTAAGTTTGGTACGTAGACTTCCGCGGTCGTGGTCCATGCTATCTGCTTCTGGGTTTCCGGGCTGGAACCGCGTCACTTGTATATCTGCCGACGTTTCGTACCCATTTGTATGGGACATCTTCAGGGCTGAACTACTGCACTGAAACTGGTGTAAGTCGAAGGGGGACGGGTTTATATACATATGGATAATGAGTCATGGGTCAATGGAGCGTTACGGTTGCGATTGAGCAGTTTGGAGATGAAGGATTGCCAAGCGTTCTGTAAGGGGTAGCCATCATCGCGGTTAAAGTTATTGGGGTGCTTAAAGATCTCTATAGTTTCACGTATTTTGCGACCATAGAAATGGTTAGTGCGGGATAGTATCTTGGTCGAATTAAACTGAATATGGTGCCCGGTTTCCAGCCTATGCTCGGCAAGTGCAGAACCGGCTATGCGCAGCAACCTAGTACAACGCTCATGTTCAGAAACACGAGTGCCGACAGACCGCTTTGTTTCACCAATATATGCCTTGCCGCATGAACAAGGAATCCTGTACACACCAGGTGATTCTAAAGAAACATGGTCTTTTACGGAAAAAAGGTCAGATAATTTGGAATGGGGTTTGAAGATGGTTTTGATGTTGTTTTTGAGAAGAACCCTACTGATGCGGTCAGTAATACCTTGTATATAGGGTAGGTGGGCATTAGAGAGGGGGAGAGATGATGTAAACTGTGTATTAAGTTGTGGGATTTTGGGATTAAGATGTCGATCTATGGTTCGCTGAATATTATGGTTGGAGAAATTATTATTTATAAGAGCTTTGGTAACATGACTTATGTGACATATGTGACTATGTGTAGTGGTCCTCCTATCCCCAAAGTAGGTGATGGCTGTTCTATCTACAGGGAAGATAATAGTTCCAATTTTTTTGGGACGCAAAAGACATTTTCCTTATTAGTCCGCTTTCAAAAGACCAAGCCATCGCAGGCGCATATTAAACGAATCTCGGACAAATTAAAGCAAAAAATTACTAGAAGACGTTCTGGTTTATACACGAAAAAATAATTTTCCACCAAAACAATGAATGACCCACACAAGCGTTGTTGCTATGGAAAAAATTCATGAAGTAGACGTCGCCTGGCTGCACCAGCTTTGTTCGCCGAATTTAACAGTGCCGGATTATCAATTTTTTCCAAGCCAAAAAAATACCATACAGTACTATTACGTAGAGTTTCACCACCGGGGTCACTTGTAGTACAACCGTTTTATGCCTTTCGTTTTAGTAGGTTGCCTTGCAGGTGAGAAATGTTCGACGATGCTAAAGTCGATATGTACGTTTATTTGAACAAATTCGAGAACTCTGAATTTTGTCAAAAGACAGAGACTTTGGTTCATCACTGGTTCAAATATATTGAGGCGGCGGAGGATTATATATAGAAATAAATAAAATTGCAATTCTTTTATTTTATTTTAATTCCACAGAGTTTACAGCCCATCTTCGTAAATTTAAACGCCTGGTAAATTTTCAGACAATAATAATATATTTCGACAAGACGGTCATGCAAAGCGCACTACGTATGTTGGAAAACCATGAATTTTATATAAAATATTTCACAGTAACCAATTACACACTTGCAGTACAATAGTGAAGTTACGAAGTAAAAAAAGGAAGAGGTGTTAGAAAAAACAATTATGAAAATGTGGAAAAATATTAATCTAGTAATAACACAAAAATTAGTGACGAGCGTGTCTAGACGTTTAAAATCTGTAGTAGCTACAAAATGGATCTACGAAATACTAAGTTAGTAGCAATGTACGCAATAGCATAGTACTAATTTAATAATATGTGGCCATTTTATTTTTTTATTCTACATTTAAAGAAACTAGTAAAGGTAGCGATCTGAAATTTGACAAACGTCGTTAATTTCTTCATCCAGATTTCTATCTAGCATTGCTTTCTGAATATCATCAATTCACGATTTACACTACAGGTCATAAGCGAGGGATCAGTAGATGAAATTTAAAAAAAACATGGAAGGCTTTGTGAAACAAAACGTATATTTCTACAAAACTATATCTACGAGACAAAGGAACAGTTTTCCTTATAAAATAAAATAATTTCAACACATTCTGCAGAATTTCTTATCATATTCGACTTTCGTTGAAGTATCCACCTGTATGCTTAATGATTTCTTTACAAATATTAGGCAACCGCGACACAAGTTTCTGGAGCGTATCCATTGGTAAATTATTCCACACCCTTGTAAGTTGCTCCCAAAGCTATTTCTGCGATTGTGAACAGCTTTCTCTCCCCCGTGTTTAATAGTTGGCACTACACGTTCGGGTAACATCCTTTCACCCACTTGTCTTCGAACGAAAACTCGTCGATTACTACCAAACACTTGGAATTTTGACTCATCTGTACATAACACCTGCTTCCACATTTCCATGTCCCAGTGTTGATGGTCCTGGGCCCATTGTAACCGTTTTTTACGGTTTCGTGAATTCAATAATGGTTTTCGAGCTGCAATACGCCCATGTAGTCCCGCCTTTGTCAAACGTCGTTTTACAGTAGTCAGTGACACCGGCTTTCGATGGCCTTCATTCAGCTCTGCTCGAAGCTGAGGAACTGTGAGGCACCTATTTCGTTTCGATAGTATTTTTAGGCACAAATCCTCTTGTCTGGTAGTTACCCTTGGCCTTCCGTAACGTTTTATTGGTTGTAATGATCCACTATGTGAATATCGTTTCACTGTTCCTTGCACCGCGTGATAAGATAAATTTAACTTTTGGGCTATTCGCCGCAGTGAAAATTTTTCACCATGTAGCGTTATTATAGAACTACGAGTTTCTGCGCTAAGTTCCTTTCTTTTCGGCATTTTTATAAATTACTTTTACGTCTGTTCTCAAATACTCGTATTGCAACTTACTCGGACAAATGCTGCACGAAAACTAATTTGTAAATTGCTAAATAGTTTACTATGAATTCCTAATACCATTATAATAATATTGCGTTGTAAACCCTATTAAATTTATTGGGGTATGTAAAATATTTCTATTAAATAGACGCCATCAAACTATTAAAAGAATTTAGAATATTTTTCAGAAACAAATATATTTATCTAATTTATAATAATAATCCGAATAATCCATCTCAGAATTACATTTACAACTGTTATTTCAATTATTCTCATCAAAACAGGTAAAAGTCTAAGGGATGTGTCTAAAATACAAGTATTTTGTTATTTATGATAAGTGATCCCTCACTTATGGCTTGTAGTGTAGGTGGCCGTCTCTTATTTTTACCTGAAAGTTGCCAAACAAAAAAACACATTTCAACCATCTTGTATCCTCCATTCGTAGTATGCGTCTGAACTACTTTGAAACCCTCTCATCTAGTCTCTTGATAAACGTCTTATTACTGATATTCTTCGTCTTACTTCCTCATTCTATATTCCCTGCAACCTCTATGCCACGGTATTTCCTCGACGGTAATCCACCTCCAGAACTCTAAGTCTTGGTTTTTCATGTTTTCTCAAACTTTAAACTTCGCCGCCATTATAACAGAAATTTAGTAATAATATTTATACATTATACAACTTGGAGTTCAGATTTATTAAGATAACATATGAATATCATATAAAGGGCGGGGCAGTTAAATCGCATGCTTCTAAGAAACTTATGCGTTGGTAAAAATAGGAAATAACCTTCACATTCTCCACACTTGAAAGTTTAGTAACAACGCAGCGTTGGACTGGAAAACAACGTGGTTTCGCTGTTATAGCGCACTTAGTAAATTGTTTAAGTTATGTACGTGCACAGCCCGAAGTGCACTTACATTTTCATATTCCGCTTCGTGAACTTGTTTCTAGTGGTAAATTATTTTCTTTTTGGCCTAGCAACTTAAACATAACGAGTCAAACAACAAAACGAGATGATAGGACTCACGAAATGTTGAGGCTGTACGAGTAATGTAGTAGTAAAAAGAAATTACCACGATGACTTACACCCACATAAGTATAGAGGGCAAAAAATCCTCGCTGTGAATCCCGAAAATGATCGTATTCGCGTTGGATTTTGTGATCATATATTACAACTGTTTAAATACGGCCCGCAACAAATCATTGATCTAGAGATGAGGGATGAAACTCATTCCCACCTCAATAGATACATTAATAAACACAATTGTCGCTACGAAGCCATTGTCACCATTCATTACAATCAACAGTTTAGCAAACGAACTTTCCATTCGATCATAATTCGGGTTAAATCTGGTATGGATTTCTTCGATTAAAATATTTTTTCGAG